>JAVDBV010048203.1:0-37086 GCA_032619315.1 Piper longum | reverse complement strand
CTGGCCAGTCAAAGCGGGCTCTGGACAACTCCATTCCCGAGGGATCCTGACAACTCCGCGTTTGAGTTCCTCACACTTGGAGAACGTGGAGGTTTCGGGTATTGTTAAGTACAGCGCATTTCTAGACTTGTGGTTCAAAGGGTACTGAAGGCGACTGCCTGAAAGTACTCGGCTTTCGTGCTCAAGGCTAGGAGTAATATAGAGGATGTAGAGGGCTGAGATGAACAAGAATGATATTTGATGTAAGACGCAATAGATGAAATGGCCGAGGCAAGAGAATGATATGGAAAGGGGACATTGTCGACTCGAGAGTGACGACTCCCATTAGTGCCCTTGTGAGAGTTTCTTGAGGAAGTATATGGTTTTTATTCAACAGGAGGGTTAACTCTCCTGTGCCAGTTTGATATTAGTTATTTTCTGGGCCGGTAACACTTGTTACTAACGGTTTTCTTATATATATATATGTAGGTGAGGATCGCGATGATTGAAAGCTGTCGGGATTGTGGAGGAGCAGCACAGAGTCGCGCATACATGTACCCGCCGTGTGTATTGTGTAATGATTGTGTGCTAGTGTTTTGGGAATGGAGATTTATTGTGGTACGTTATGAAGTAAATAAACAAATATGAATTAACAATGAGCCTTGGAGCTCATTCGTGGCTCAGGTGAAAGTGAAAGTAATGATGATTGTGTCTGATTATTGATCGTTATGTTTTACACCTTTTTGAAAGTATTTATATATATCCTTATTGTGGACAGGTTGGCCCTTATTTCACTTTTAGGGGAAACTCTGCCCATTTTTTTTATAGAAATAAGTATTTTCCTTACGATTTCTCGTTTATTATTTTCATTTTGATTTTTGCTTACATGTCATGACATGCATGTAGAACAAGCGTTAGAACCCTAGCATGTCATCCATGCCTTGCATGTTTGCATCTCCGTCTTAAGACGTTGAGGGTAGATCCGGGTCGGCTTAACCGAATCCAGTAGATTAGCAAATGGTTCGGTTGCCGGTGACATTTCCGGGTCGGTTCCCGGGTGAGCCGAGTCGGGGTGTTATAGCTACCCTCCTATTAAATGAAAAAATTTATATACTTGTTCGCATAATCTCTCATAAGGGCATTAATTAGGAGTTGTCGACCTCGAGTGACAGTATCCCATTTCTATCTCAGCTCATGTCTCGTCAACTTTTAAAACTATTCTTTGCATAAGAACATCAATTTCTTTTCTTTTTCCTTCTCTTCAGCCCTTTACATCCTCCGTATCACTCTTGGCCCTGAGCACAGAGGCCTAATACTCTCAGGCATGCACCTTCAATACCCTTTAACACCACAAGTCTAGACATGTGATGCATTGTAGTCCCATAATCCTCCACACTTTTCTGGGTTTGAGGGACTCAAAGGTGGAGTTGTCAGAATCCATTGGGAATGGAACAGACACTCTCCAAATCTAGATCCCTCTTTGACCAACACACGCTCTATCTCAAAGCGTGGTTGTTGATTTTCCCCGCTCTCACATTTTACTGAAAAGCTCGAGAAAGTCATATATAGGCCTGGAAAAGAATTTATATAATAAGCCCAAATGTAACTCGCGATGGATCTTGTTTTCAAAATTAGATTCAAGGGATCTCATCTCGAGGGTTATTAATCATGGAAGTAAAACACGTCTGAATGGTCCGTGTTAAGTGTGGTCCAATAAGACAACCACTTAACCCATCCCGTAATCTGAAAATCAAATCAGCAATAGAATATAGTAATAAAAAATGAGAAGAATCCTAACGGACTTTTGGTTTAAGCTCCAAATATGACGTCTTAGCTATGGCAAACTCGGACTTTTAAACCTACATCGAAACTCCCTTCTAAGTACAATACTCACATCTTTATACGATACATGTTCATGGTGTGTGCTTATATCATCATTACATCATAATAAAGAAGACAATACTAAATAAATCTACAACAAAGCATACAACACATAAATTGAGACATAATAAAAAAATAATTAATAACAAATAATAAATAAATACATACATACACTCATGAATAAATAAATAAATAATAAATACATAAAAATAAACTCGTGCTACTAACCATATAAATAAATAAATAAATAAAAATATATATATATATATATATAATTATTCATCAAATAAATAAATAAATTGTTAATATTAATTAATCATGAATAATAATATAATAATAATAATATATGTAAAATCCATAATTCAAGTTAGGGTTTTATATTCAGAACCGGTCGGTCCGACTGTAATTTTCGAGTCGAGTATGTTTCAGAACACTCATACTGAGCCGACGCTGGTCGTGTGTATGAGCTATGAGGGTCATGCGTACCCAAGTATATGATGATAACGTCATGAATACAGCAGAAAAGAATGAGTTATCAGAATATATGAGAGTATGTCGTACAGTTTTTTTTATCATGTAGTTTGATCGTAAAATTAGTTTTAGGCTGTTTATCGCGTTAGGATGTGTTACGGGTAGCTTGGGTGGGTTGATAGTTATAGAGCATGTCATTATAATGTTTTGGTGTTTATTTTATTTTATGGGATTTTTCCCGATTTTTCTGGATTTTTTTAGAACTTATTATGAGTAAATAATTATTTTGACTCGAAATGGAGTCTAGTCAAATATTATTTACAAGTTTACCACCGAGCCCATTTTCTTCTCCCCCGACGCCTTCTTCTTCCAAACCCTAGCGCCACTTCCCCCAATGTGTGGTCGAAAAACCACTGAACTCACCGGAAAACCGACGGAACTCGCCGGAAAACCGACAGAACTCGTTGGAAAACCAGAATTGTTGGAATTCACTGGAATTTGCTGGATCTTCCGCCGAGTTCATCCAGTCGAACCCGATCGAGCTTCGGACGTTGTCAAGAACCGAATTCGAGGTTCGAGACGCACACACGACGGAACCCTAACTGTCGTTGATTACCGACAACGCGAGGTATAATTACATCTAAGTTTATTATTTTTGATTGATGATTGTTAGAACATCATGATAGGATTGATTAATTGATGTGATGTGATTAAACACTAATTACTGAGTAAACGAGAAATTGCATAATATGATTGAGTATGAGATGAGGATTAAGTGATCTAATGAGATAGATCAAAATGAGCATGATAGTTGATTACGATGTAATTTAGAAAAAAACATAATAAAATTGGTATGAATAGGATGACGTAGAATTATATACACTGATGGTTGTTGATTTTCTTGTTCGATGATAATTGTATTGTGTGTGATGTTTATTGAGTTGATGCATGATTTAGTTAGCGGGAGTTAGCTTTTAAATTTGATGTGTAGGTACGGAGTAGGAGCTCGCCACCTAGGCGTGATGACACGCTTGAAGCTTCTACCAGGTCTGTTAGGACTCACTTCTGTTTTACACCCTTTCTATTGTATATTTGATTATGACTTGCAGGACAAGTTAAGTGGTGTTTTATCGGATCCCACATAACTCAGGTCATTTAGCCAAACTATTTTTCGGATTAATAACCCTCGAGGATGAGATCCCTCGAGAATGATTTCAAAAACAAGATCTATAGCAAATTACCTTCGGGCCTATTTTATAAATCCCTTCCCAGGCCTATATATATTTTTATCGAGTTTTCAGTGAGACGAGAGATGGAGAAATCAATTGCACGTACCATGCAGAGGATATCATGACAGTCAAAGCGGGCTCTGGATTAGTGCCAGCGGACTGTTCCATTCCCGAGGGATCCTGATAACTCCGCATTTGAGTTCCTCACACCCGGAGAATGTGGAGGTTTACGGATACTGTTTAGTACAGTGCATGTCATGACTTGTGGTTCAAATGGTACTAAAGGCGACTGCTTGAAAGTACTCGGTCTTTGTGCTCAAGGCCAAGAGAAATATGGAGGTAAGGATAGGGCTTAGGATTTGAGATCAAAAAATGAAGTATGAAATGCCAAGTGAGGCAACAGCAGCAGCAGCAGCAGTTCAGTCAGTTCGGGACGCTACCGGGTCTATAGCCCAGTGGCTCCTCAGTAGATCCCTTCAGAGAGTTGATGAGGAGTATATAGATTTTTATTTCATATGAGAGTTTGCTCTTATATCCAGTTTGTTATTAGTTATTTTCTAAACCAGTAACACCTGTCACTGACGGTTTTTGTATTATATGTAGGTGATGACTCTAAGATGGAAGTGTCAGTCTGGACAGAGGAGCAATGTGGACTTTTGCACGCACATATACATCTTGATTGATTGTTTAGTATTTTGTGTATGATTTGATTTTATTGGAATTGATGTGAGGAATGAAAAGCATGACGGTATGATTGAATGCTAAGATATAATGACAAGATGTGAAACATGAATAGATGCACAGGTGGGCTGAGACCCAAGTTTTCAGAATGAGTTATAGTAGATCAGATTGTGTGAATAAAGCTGTTGATATATACATACTTATATGTTTGTACTTATATTATTCAGACAGGGTGGCCCTAACTGCACTTTGAGGGGAGACTCTGTCCGTCTTAATTTAGAATTTTATTTGAATTTATTGAAATCGTGGTTTTCGTATGAATTGAGTGTCAAGTCATCCATGTAGTATCCTGCTAGGGTTTTATACATTCATGCATATATGATAAGTCGTACCTTCATCTTAAGATGCCGAGATTTGATCCGTACAAGTTGGGTTCGGATTAGCCGACCTAACCAGGGCGCGTAATATGCCGGTTCGGTTCACAAGATACGTAATTAATATCAATAAATAATAACCAATATCAAAGTCATTCAACACGAAATACGTAATTAATATCAATAAATAATAACATACTCGCGACGAATAAATAGATAAATAATTAAATAATTAAATAAATTTTAATAAACATATATAAGATTAATATTACTAAGTAAATGTATCAATAATAATAACAAAAAACCACATAAGTATCCATTATATACATCAAACATAGAAATAAAAATAATAATAATAGTGAATAAATAAATAAATAAATAAACACTCATAACATCAAAATATGTTAAATAAGATGAATATGCATTTAAAGTAATTTAGGAGTTCTAGAATTACAAAAATGGTTAAAAACGGCTGAAATTGGGCTAAAAAATGGCAAGCCGAGTCAACCCGGGCCAGTTGGGTTGAGTCGAGTTAGCTAAGTCAAACAACAGTGCTACTTGGGCTGGACTATATTTCTAGATGTGAATAGAGATGAAGGCAAGTAGGCGGACACAAACAGGTAAACAAGACTAGGACTGGTGGACATGAACACAAGTATACAAGTCTGACGGGGCGGGTGGCGCTTGTCACCCAAAAACGCCAATAGTGGGGTGAATGTGGTCGCCGCCGGTCAAGATAGATTGCCCTGGCAATGAGGAACACGGTGGTGGTGACGATCAGCGGAGTCCGGCCACTGCTAGCCGAAAAACAATCAAAAAGGGAGGAATTACCATCAGGTGTGGTGGCGTTGCCGATAGCAATTGCAACCACGACAGTGGTCATAAGTGGTCTCAAAACGAAGATTTCGATAAAGGTAATTTGTTTAGGTGGTTGGTTTGGCCGAAGGTGGCTTGTCGACAGCAAAAAATGGTTTGAAGAGGCGGCGATGTAAAAAATCAGGTGTAAAAACGTCGTCGTTGGCGGCTACCGTGGCGTTGTCAGTGGTGGTGAGGGGGTATGGATTGATAGCTAACCGCGAGGCCATCATGGTGGTGTGTGTTCAGTGGCCGGGGGAAAGTCGGAGTCTCACCAACGGCAAGCTGAGTGGCGGCGACACTAGGGTGGAAATAATCTAAAGGCAAGAAAATCTCTGGAAATCAATAGGAAAAATGGATGAATCTAATCTTGCCACATGGCATGATTAGAACGACCAATAACTCGTGGTCTAGGGGGACCACCTATGGGTATATGTGATATGTATATGGACGAAAAGCTCGGATCGATACCGTCTAAAGTAAAAAATAACTTGAGTCCTAAAAGTGATTCTATAGGTAGGAATCGAGACAAGATGGCTAAATGAGCCTCGTACCCTCAACTCAATCGGGTGAAAATCTACGACTCAATCAAGCTGGGCCCATAAGTGCACATTCGAGTGATCCAAAATCCCTATATTGCATGCAAATGAGATACAGTGAAAATCCCCAAATGGATACTAAATGCATCAATGACTTAAGTCTAGGCCTACAATCTTGTCTAACCCTTAAAATCATCTGTATACCTCATGTATACATTGATAGCTCATGCTCTGCTATAGCTTAACTGAAGTTATCATTCGCATGTCAGGCATATTCAGCTCCCATAACATGCTCATAAGCCATCTAGGCCCCATACTCATGATATAAAAACTGGTCTAACTCGAGCTTTCTCGAACTGACTCGAGCTCACTTGATCATACTTGAGACTGGCCCGAACTAGGCAAAACTATAAGCGGGTAAAAACTTAACCCGAAGCTACGGTTAGTAGTCCGATTGGCCCCTGGCCGTCCTTGGCAAAAGCCCTAGGTAAGGAGGAAATGGTTGGAGGTTGAAGGCGAAGGCATTGGCATATAGCAGCCGTGGAGTGGCGCGAAAAATGGTGAATCAACTCCGGAAAGGGTGGCGCTAGGGTGCGGCTCTTGTGGTGGTCAGCGACTGCCTGGTGGTGGTTGGCGGAGTTGATCAAAGGCTGCTGAGCGGGCAAAGGGGCGTCGATAGAGAGGATGGGGGCGGTGTCAGGTTGATCGGGAGGAAGGGTCGTGAAGGGTTTGGTGGCAATTTCATGATATAAAGTTGACTTGGCTCCAACCCGAATAAAAAATAATAACTAACTCATAATAAATCTTAATAAATCCTAAAAATAGAAAAAAAATTCCAAAAATATAGTATACATCACAATATCAAAATGACATATTCTATAATTAATAACACACCTAAACTAATAACCCACCCACACTTCTCTATAATGCATCCTAATGTGTTATTTGGCGTTAAAATAATTCTATAATCAAATACATAAAAATATAACGACATACTCACATATACTTTGATAACTCATTTCTAATCATCTTTCCGATGTTAAGATCATATACTTGGGTACACTTGACCCTCATTGTTCATAACGCACGGCTGGCCTCGACTCAGCACGCGTTCATGAAACTAACTTGACTCGATCTAACAATTGAACCGTCTGGTTCACTAATGAAAACTACAACTCGAGTCGTGGGTTTTACACCAAAGCACTAGAGTCAGAAGCCTATCAAAGGCGACTTTATTTAAAGGCCACAAAAAATTCACTATTTTGAGTAAAGTGTAAAATAAAAAAGAAATAGTGAATTTGTGGTTTAAGCCACTGTCGACTGACTTAGGGGTTTAAGTTGAACCCTAACGAACCTCATAAAAATCCCCGACAGGAATAGAGCCTGGCATTGCCCATCCCAGCCAAATCTCCATACCCCACCGACCGCCTCTATTTTTTCTATTTTCTGGCAAGCCACGTCAACATCGTAGACATGTCGGGCTCGCCGAACCGGTTCCAATAGTACTCATAAGACATTGATGGCAACTTTTGCCAAAATAATGTAGAAAACTGCCGAAAAACCACCGAAACCTCCCGGAAAATTGTCGGAACTAGCAAAAAAACTGGATTCATTGGAATTTGTCGGGTCCTCTACCAAGTTCATCCAGTCAAACCCAATCGAGCTTCGGACACCGTCGGGCGCTGAATTCGAGGTTTGAGACGCACGACAAAACCCTAGCCGTTGATGATTACCAACGGTGTGAGGTATAATTACCTTCAATTTAATTATTTAAAATTGATGATTATTAGCATAAAATGCTTAGTTGTCGTGATAAAGGTCTGATTGTGAATGAAATAATGAGTTGCATGATGTGATTAATAATGGATGAATACTAATGATCTAAATAGGTAAACTAAATTTGAACATGCCAATTGATTGCAATGTAACTTATAAAAACATAATAAAATTAGTATGAATAGAATGCGGTAAAATTATTATTACACTAATAAGTGTTGATTGTTTGATTGATGATGATTGCATTATGAGTGAAATATTTATGACAAGTTTGATGCATCATTCAGTTAGCGAGCGCTAGCTTCTAGATTTAATGTGTAGGTATGAAATATGAGCTTGCCGCCTAGGCACAATGACACGCTTGGAGCTTCTACTAGGTCCATTTAGGACTCGTCTTTGCTTTACGCTCTCTTCTATTGGATGTTTGATTTATTACTTGAATGATATGTTAAGTGCCATTCTATCAGATCCCACTTAACTCGGACCATTTTAACGAACTGGTTTCGTAGATTAATAACCTTCGAGGATGAGATGCCTCGAGTATGTTTTTGAAAACAAGATCGACCACAAATTTCCTTCCCAAGCCTATATATACAATTTTACTCAGTTTTCAGTGAGACGAGAGACGGTGAAACTGACTTGCACATACCATTAGCGAATACACGTGACAGTCAAAGTCGGCTCTGGATTAGTGAGCGGACTTGTAAAGATCGTAAAAAGAAATTATATTGTTTAAAAATCTTTGACTCGGGCTGGAAATGATAGAACGTGGGAAAATATTTTAGTTACGACAGGAGATTTTAGGAGAGTTGGGTAGCGTCTCTACTCGGTTAAATCATCTTGAAGGGCATCTTCCCCACCTTACCCGTCGCTACTTCTTCTTCCCCGTCACCGGTTCCGATTCTCTTCTTCTCTTTTTCTAAGGTACATCTCTCCCTCCCTATTTCAGTTCCATGCATGCATACCTTATATACATAGATAAATGGTGGTTGTTGATAATTATTTACTGCTTCCATTTCTCTTTGTTTTGCTTTGTTTTTCTTCTCTATGGTGGTCGTTGTTGTATGTGGCAATGCATGGGTAATGGGGAAGGCCATTGTTGATAGTTTCATGTTTGGGTTTATTTAATTTTTTTTTGGGTGCTTTGTCAAGGTTGGGCATGCATTTCAGTTGTTGGCATTCGGCTCACGTCATGCGTGCTTACAGTGCCTTGTTTTTTTTTTTTGACACTTTGTTAGGTTGCCCTATATGGTTTGGCATTTTTTTCCCTTGATGGTTTAACTAAATTCTTATTTTGATATGATATGAATTCCTCACTTTAAAGTATTGATTAAATCGAGTGGATGGTTTAACTGTGTTAATAATTATCAAGTATTAGTTATGAATTTGCAATTGCCTTATCTTATAAATAAATTGTTGTGTATAAATAAGCGGAAAATTATTTATATTGATTATTAAATGCTGTTAATTAATAAATTAATTATAATTTTGTAGGTTGCATATTAATATTATAAGTGACGAATAAAATAAAGTTATTATATTTACTATATTAAAACTAATAATATTATGGTAGTAACATAGGGCCGGTATTAAGATATATCAATATAATAATCTACTGGTTAATTAAATTTAATCATTAGTAGAATTTATTAGTTTAAATGAATATTGTTCACTTGGTTGTTAAATATAAATTTATAGATTAATAATTTGATCGAGTTATTATTAAAATTATTATTTTTATTACGGTTATTATTAAAATTATTATTTTTATAATTATTGTTATTAAAATTATTATTATTATTAATGTACCTAAGCTTTTATTTAGTGAATTAAGTATCTAGTACTCACTAAATTATTATTAATAATGATAGTGATTAAAGATTAAAATTGTAAACTAAATCATTAAGATCAATTGTTAAGTAATTATCGTCGCAAAAGGAAAAATACTAATAATAATAATTATTAAATACTTAGTTATAAGCTAATAATTATTTATCATTAATTAAGTGTGAATTGTGATTTAAATAATTAATTTAAAATGTAAAGTATGATTGAAATGATTACATCACATGAATAATTAAGTATCACACTAGTTATAAGTGTTGGATATTGTTGAATGGTGTATGCTATATGTTGTCAAGTTGTAATAATGATATACTTAAGTAATTTAGTTGCATACATTTCTACTCGAATAAAATTATACTTATGTATAATTTTATTTTCTTATTCAAATTAAGATCATCGGTTGTGGTTGCGAGTTCACTTGTTAATCATCAAGGCTCGTATAATTATTTGAAATGTTGTATTTTCCTTTTTGGTAGCCCTAGTTGGCTTGAGCGTAAATTCGACCACTATGCACTGAGTGCAGTTGGGTTCAAGGAATTGACTCAGTCTGGCACGGGGCCGTACTTTTAAGATTTACTAGAAAGATAAAATACCTGCCCCAGGGCGAAAGGGGTGACAAGGCACAGTGGCGCAGGACGACTCATTATAACTTGTGATACCAAGAGGGTGAGCCACTGGCAATTATCGGTAACTACAAGCTATGGGCCATGTAGCATGTGTGGATGGTAGCTGGATGGGGTGGCCACCCCCGGCATAATTAGAGCTCGACAAAGGCTCATAACTATTAAAAGTCTAATGAAATAACAATATGGATTATATTGACTTGTTTCATTTAATTATGCAGCTTAGTGGTTTTATTGCTAATGCAATTCTGTGACCGCAGGTGAGCAGCTTCAGACTGAGAATTAGAAGTGTGGTTGGTGGTTCTTTTACCAACCTAGGTTTGGTGAATTGATAATAAATTGGACTTCCTTTTTTTCTCTTATGTTACAAATGTGATTACAGGAAACAGTCGAAGGCTGTGGGACTTTGTGCTCACGTAGTTAATTTAATTGATGTATTGTCGCATAATATCATAACGTGATTTATTTTTATGATTAATAAATTTCTAGAATTATTTTCCACATTATAATTCATGTTCTTGGATTTTATTTTTTACATAATTTATATTTTTGAGTAACCCTCAACCGGTTAGGGCGGGTCGTTGCAGGGTTGTTCCATTCCCAAGGGATCTTGATAACTTCGCGTTTGAGTTCCTCACATCCAAAGAATGTGGAGGTTTACGGGTACTATTAAGTATAGCGGATGTCCGGACTTGTGGTTCAAAGGGTACTAAAGGCGACTGCCTGAGAGTACTTGGCCTTCGCGCTCAAGGTCAAGAGAATTATGGAGGTAAAGAGAAGGCTTAGGATATACTAGTAGTCCCGAAGGACCAGAAAATGAAATAAGAAAATGCCGAGAGAAGCATCAGCAGAAATAGATCAGTCAGTTCATGATGCTACCGGATCTGTAGCCTAGTGAGCTCCTTAATAGGTGCCCTTTAGAGAGTTTACGAGAAGTATATGAATATTTTCTTTTATATGAGAGTTTGCTATAATAGCCAATTGATATTAGTTATATTTTGGACTAGCAACACTTATTACTGATGTATTTTTATACTATATGTAGGTGATGACAGAAGAGCAGTGAGGTCTCTTGCACATACATGTCAGATGATTGCATGTTTAATATTTTGTTATGATTTTATTATATTGAAACTAATGTGAGGAAATGCAAAACATGATGAAATGATGGAAAATGCAAATAGAATATACAGGTCGGTCAAAACCCAAGATTTTGAATGATGTATATAGTAGATTAGAATTCCGCGTGGATACAAATATTCTATATATGCTTGTATATGTCGTTTTGATAGGGTAGCCCCTAATTACACATTTAGGGGAGACTTTGCGCATTTTATTTTGGAATTTTTATTGATTTTATTGTAATTGTTGTTAGTGTGTGAATTGAATTTCTTGTCATCGTATAGTAGCATGTTAGGGTTCTGAGCATTCATTCTTGCATATAGCAAATCATATCTTCATCTTAAGATGCCAAGATTAGATCAACACGAGTTGGATTCGGGTTAGGCGACCAAACTGGAGCCCATGACATTCCAGTTTGGTTCGCAAGCGTGAATCGGATTTTGGGTATTACAAGTTTGACTCGAACTCATAATCAAATAAGTCAAGTTTGAGCTGAATAAAAACTCCACTTGACTCGCCTGATGAGCACTCCTAGATGAGACAATCGTACATCTTGAAATTTTTGGATAGTTTTTGGTGATAAAACAAAAGAATCATAGTTTAATATTTTTTATAAGGAAGAAATTTTTTGATATTATTATGTGGCTATAAAATTGAGCTTAATTGTCAAAAAAGAGAAAATTATAATTATCTAAAACACTTTCACTTAAAAAATAAAATAAATATACTCTTATTGATAAAAATCAAACTAAATACTAATCTCAAATTAAAAATAGGAGAATCAACTACAATAAATATCTTTAAAATATAATAAAAATACCCCACGTATAGGGTCATGGATTTGAATCTTGCCAACCTTAATTTTTTTTAAAAATAATAAAAATGACTTTCACTATATAAGGGCACGAGTTAAAACTCGGCTAAATTCAACTTCTAATTTCTTACTAATAAGAGTTTCTCTAATTGTCTTGATAAAATATAATAGAAAATTAAATAATTATAATTCATTTTTTATTCATATAAGATGTATATTTAAATTCAATCATAATCTATATTTAAGATATTAAATTATTATCATTTATTTCATTATATAATTTATTTCATTATTTAATGGCGGTTTTCAATTGTTTTTGTTAAAAACACTTAATTTATTTTGGTGACATAATCGATCCCTTTATTATTTATTTAATAGATTATATGGTTTTAAACTAATTTGGCCCGGGTTTAACCCATAAGATAAGGAGTTCTAACTTGATTTGCTAAGCTCGAGTTGTAAGATAGAAAATACAATTTAGAAATATAGGCAATCAACTAGACGATCGGAGGAGATGTGGGTGGCATGGCCACCAATTACTTTGGAGGAAAAGAACCATCTTTGGTAATTTTTCGATAAAATACCCCTATTTTAGAAAGTAATATTTCCCAAAAAAATCGCGAAATGTGGTAAGTGGCGATGGACGGCTACCTAAGGAGTTTTGAGCTCGCAATCAACGTGACGTGTGGCAGTGACGACCCAGGACAAATTTAAGTACATGTTGATAAACCTTAGTCACCTTTTAAAAATTATTTGTTAAATTAATGAACAATAAATATTTTCACCGAATCATTTCTAGTTACGTATTTAAATTAAATGTACGAGTACGGACGTCCCACACAAAAACACTTATATAGTTTGATCGCCTCCGTGCTTTTATAATTTTTCTTTTATAAATTATTAAACATGCGTGTGATCATATAAACCTACTTTTGTTAAAAAAAAAGGCTGGCAATAATTATTGCTGAGCATGTCAAGTTGAGGCCAAAGTAGATCAACTACTCACAAGTTAAAATTTAGTGGAAGGAAGAAGCAATTTGCATTGGGTTGTTATCTTGGTAAGAGTGGAGGAGACGCTAACACAAGCCACATGATTCAGAGTTTGGTTAGCATAAAAAGAACGTAAATGATAAGGAAAATTTTAAATAGTCAATTTATTAAAATTAATATATATATATATATATATATAATATAATTTTTAAAAACTAAAATATTTACATTATATGTTCAAATTAAATATCACGATTACCCTAGCCCACCCACATGATCTTCAACGAGAAAAAAAATTCCCTTTACTTCTTATCTCAAGGTGGGCTACATAAGATATGAAATTATATTTAATTTATGTACAAATTAATTAACTTAATAGTATTTTTTATAAAAAAAAAATATTAAATATGACTACTTTTAATAAGATTGACTATTTAAAATTTTTTATGTCATTTGTACTAATTTTATGCCAACCAAACATACCCTAAGTGAAACATTCACAGATTATTTGCAACTTTATCATCCTTAATTTCATTATTCCAGCATATTTTGCAATGCTCTATGATCATCATAATCATCGTCATTATATTTTTATTATCAATAGGAAATAACTTAATTGCTTGTTTTGAGCATTCTTTCATAAACCAACCCGACTCAAGATAACAATATGTGCTTTGATTTTATAATATATAATAATTCAAAAGACACATATTTACTGAATATAAGCGTGCATGATTACATTAGATCACATTAGAGCAAAAGACAAAAATATTCTTGCAGATGGGAAGCAAATTTGGACAATTTTTTTTAAATATGATATGAAAAAACATAACTTTATTATGTAATGAGCTCTATAAACTTAATACATTACAAAAAATAATCAAAGTGATAAAAATATTATTCCAAGTGTAGTCAATACCTAATTTCCATTAAACGAAAGATAAATTCACGAGATACGATTGCATGTACTTTTGATAATAATGTTGTTGCAAATGTGGTCCTGTAATATAAATAATTAGACGTAAAAAATATTAACGATAGCTTATGAAGCTAGGAATTTGCAGGTAAAGGTCATCATTGAAGATATTTTGACAGCTGTTTTGACGGTAATAATTATTTTACTGTCAAAATGATTTGACGGTAGTGGGAATATAACACTTCTATTTATTGTTTTATTAAAACCTCTTTAGTAAATTCTATAACATTTGTTGCATAAAAACACAAACATTAATTGTATTTATCTAACATATATAAAATTATATGGAAGAGCTTAATATGCTTTGAACAAGCTTTAAAATAGGAATACATCTGATTTAATCAGTTGCCTTTATATATAGTAATAATAATAGCAATAACAACAATAATAATTATTATGTTAATAATAAAAAATAAAAAACTTTATAGTGAAAGTATATTTTCTTGTCTAAGAATAAAAAAAAAGAAATAAACATTATATTTTTTATTATATATATATATTCTTAAAAAATGGTCTCACATTTAATACTTATTAAAACCATTATACATTTAAACATTTACTTATCCATACCTAAAACCTTTCAGAGAAACCATCTTTATATATTTTATGGCAACCAATACCAAACAAAATAAAAACTAAACTAATTCTAATAAGGAAACAAATTTAAAATATGAACTTCTCCACATCTAAAACCTATCCAATGATAAATAAATATAAACTTTCCAGGAAAACTTACACTTTTTTGAGACTTCTTCAAATGATTAAAAGACATTCTCAATTTATTTAGCCTATCATTTGCTTTCGGCTTATCACTCGTATCTATATTTTTATTTGGCTTTTCCCATCGATCAATGCTCTTCTTTAGTGGTTTATGAAAATCAATGGTAAAAAACTCAAAATAGTAAAATAAAAAACAAAAAATAAATATATCTACCAAAGAAACAAGTAATTGGTGGAATCACCATTTATTTAGTTAATGACCTGGCCAAAGAGTATCTTATATACTCATATAAACATTACAATTAACACCCAAAATAAAATACTTTGAAAATATACTCGTATATATTAAATTAAGTATGAGCTAATTAGTTTAGAAAATAAATTGATTATAAAATAATGTTCGACTCAGCTTGGACGTCGTCCCCAACCCATTAATTTAAGTCCCTCATTACTTCTATCCTTTTCTCTCTTCGGTGCATTCTACTCACACAAAAAACTATACTAGTCTTCTCATCTTCACTTAAGTATTTTCTCTCATGGTAACATTTTACTACACAAAAAAAAATATACTATTTTTCTTGTCTTCACTTAGGGTTGGTCATTTGGTCGATAAGCTATATTTCTAATTAATTACAGTGGGGTATAGTTTAATTAACCGAATAGAATCTAAATTACAATTGGTAACCCAACCGAACTAATTTGGTTTCGTTTGATTGTAACTAACTCTAACAAAACTAACCGAAATAATAAATGGTATTCTCTATCATTGAATGTTCACTCTATGGTGTTTACTTTAGTTATTTGGAAACCTTATTTATAAAATGAAGATATGTTAGTATATACTTAAGGGCAAATTATAAATTTATAATAAAAAATTCAATGAATAAAGTTCTAACTTTGGATAAACCTTCATTTGTTCAACATACAAAACACCATCTTCAATAGATTGAATGAAAATAATGATCGTATAGACTTTTCTTATGTATTATGATAATTAGAGGTATATATGTGCATGACTTAATCTATGGATCATGAGAAAGAGAAAGAAAATATGACTTAATTTAAGGTCCGCTCCTTAGAATTTCTTTCAAGTCAAAAAATTGAAAATAGAAGGAAATAATATAGAGTGAGAACGATGATTTACATGTTTTCCTTTCTTTCTACCCAAACATGCGAGAGAAAATGATGGAAAATTATTATTTTTTTCCTTAAATCATTTTTCTCTCACACACAAATGAATCTTCTTGCTCTACGAATTCATTTAGTTTGATCCGTTCAACTAAAAATTGGCCAAACCAATCAAATTAAGTTTTTTTTATTTTAATCGAACGGAAGAAATATCCGACCAAAATTCTAAAATAGATCTGGTTTAGTCAAGTTGATCGGTTAATCACATCGTGCTCGGCCCTTCAATATGTACTGTACTTTAAGCTGAGGTAGTATATATACAGACAATTGTTTTTGGAGGCAGGAAGAATAGAACAACAGTTTTTGGAGGCAGGGAGAATAGAAGTATCGATATGTACCGATCCTTCCAGACACTATCATGGATTCATAGCACTTCACCATCGCTCCTTGGCCACGCCCAGCGAGGATGACTAATACAAAGGTATAAATGGGGGACAGAAGGTGGGCCTGTTAAGGAGGGACGCCTCATCTTGTGTTCATGGTTGTCTCTTGGTTCACATCATTCCAATCACTGCAACCTAACACGCCTCTCTACTTCATTCCATGATTTGGCTCGACTATTCTTTTCATGTTCTGGGTATCCTTTTCCTTTTTCAATCTCTTAACCATCCCCTCATTTCATCCATCCTCTCACTGAGTTTCACATTGTCACGACTTTGAGCGTGTTCAAGGTCTAATGGAGTTCTGATAAAGGGCATGATGTATGATTAGCTGCTGCAGATCATGTTTTCATGTCTCTTGCTTTTGTTATTTACCATGGCTTTTCATGCATGCACACCTTTTCTTCTCCTTTTTTTTTTTTTTCTATGGGAGCTTTGAAAGCAAAGCAAAAAGATCAATGTTGGCTCTTCCTCTATGAACAAAGCCATACGATTTGGCGCGGTCAAGAAACTTTGGCTTCCCTTCACCATATGTGACATGGGTCTTGTCGATCGAATGCAACAATCATTCATGCATGCTGGTTCAAAGAGTAGTCTTAATTAGTATAGTTTCTTCACTTTCTGCCTTCAAAATCAAAATCAAAGCGTGGGGTGTTAAATTCTCGTATGGTTAATTACACGTTGAGGTAATAGGTGACTTGTATATAAAATAATAAAAAATATTATTTTTATATTAGTTTTTAAATTAAAAGAGGCCAATAAAACCTAAAACTTATTTTAAGTCTTTTTTAGGGGCTTATACAGCCCAATATTAAACCTAGCATGTGAAGGAGAGATGATTTGTATAGTATGATATATTGGGTTAATCTCATAAATTGTATTGGTGACTTGTATATAAATTAATAAAAAAAATTTATTTTTTAAGCTAGCTTTTAGATTAAGAAAAGCCCGTGAAACTAGCGTGTGTGTGGGAGAGATGATTCAGAATGATGTGTGAGGGAGAGATTATTGGGTTAATCCCACATTTGAATGACATTAGTGACTCGTATATAGGCTAATATGAAAGTTTTATTTTTTAAACTAACTTTTGGATTAATAAAAGCCTGTGAAACATGTTTCAAGTCCCTTTTGAGGGCGGCCCATAAGGCCAAATAATGGTATCAAAACCTGGTTGATTTTAATATTGCCTCTATTTCGTTTGTTGGTTTTGGTGTTGCTTTAGTTTTGCCTTTTGGTATGTCAACCAGCCCAGAACTTTAGTATAACCTAGTATGTAGTAAGGGGGGATGATTCGGATGGTAACAAGCCCGAATTAGAGTTTTTTAAAACTTCATTATAATATGTGGACCTAACATGTGGTTAGGGGTGTAAACGAGCCAAGCCTGCTCGCGAGCTTTTTGCGTTCGGCTCGGGTCGTGCTCGTGCTTGTTAATTTTGTGCTCGAAAAAATGCTCGGCTCGAAATAGATAAGCTCGTTGAACAACAAAAAGAGCTTGAGCAAAGGAGTATTCGGCTCGACTCGGCTCGAAACTCGAACTCGATGTGTTCAAACTCAAAAAAATGTTCGGCTAGGCTAGTCTCGTAAATACTATTATGGTCATATTGAACTTATATAGTGTTCAAAATTTTTTTTGATCTTATATAAGTTGAGCACATAAACATTCGCTAGGCTCGAGTTCGGCTGGAATTCGGCTCGAACTCGACTCGAACCAAGCCCAAACACCATAAATTTTGAACAGGCTCGGCTCGACTCGTTTATATTAAAACTCGGCTCATTTACATTATAGTTTGGCTCGGCTCGTTTTATAACGAGCCAAACTCAAACACACCCATGTTCGGTTCGGCTCGGCTCGTTTACACCCCTATATGTGGTGAATGAGAGATAATTTGGATGGTAACCAACCCAAATTGGAATTTTTTAGAATTTCGGTATAATATGTGGACCAAATATATGGTAAGGAGATGTTGATTTAAATGGTACGATGTGAAGGAAAATTATTAGATTAATCCTACATCAGTTTTGAGAATAACATGTGATTTATATATAGGAAAATAAAAAAATCTTATTCTTTAAATTAATTTTTAAATTAAAAAAATATTATTAGACCTGATTCAACTCTGTTTTTGAGGCCAGTAGAGCCCAACACTATCAACTAACATGTCCGGTCTGGTGTATGTAGCTCTGTGAATATGATATGAGATGCCAACTAGCCAGCTCTGATCTCTGAAGGAATCTTTAAATCATTTTGGGTACTTGAATACCGGCATGGAACTCTCTTTTAAGAAGAAGCTGGCCCACTCTTCCTTGTGCCACGAAGCCCCATCAAGTTAATCTGCACAATGAAATCACAGTTCAACTTGACATTGACGTGAATTTCTTGGATCCACTCCTTCCAAAGTTCAAACAAATTGGAAATTTTCAGTCGATGATTTGTATGGATCACAGGAGCGTTGAGTAATGGTGAGCTAGACATGCCAGCTCAAACGTTGCTCCTGACTCTACTAAATAAGCTAATCAGCCCGATTCTGAACAAAGAAGCTTCAGATATGGAGACCCACAAACAACTTTGGTTTAGTTCATACAGCATCTCGCAATTTGAGTGACAGTTATACTAATCTAGTTACCGATTGGAATAAATCAGCATCTTGTTTATATATATGTTATTGAGATAATCCTCGCAGAAAGTTGCCTATACTTATTAATCAACCTTTTTAGGGAGTACTTATTACATCAAGTCAATCCCAAAGCAAGCATAAGCACCATCTCCTTTGTCAAAAGAGAAGAGACCATCACAAACATCACGTTTTTGCCGCTTCCTTTGTCATGCATAGGGCCTATATACAGAGCACAAACACAATCTTATAGCAGAGCCAGAGCCATTGGTTTCAATTGCATTATACAAGTGAAGCATCTCTTTTTGTTTATACGAGTTGTTCAACTCTAATTCTGAATTGAGCTGGAGTCGTCGTCATTCTTTGTCTTGCAATTGCAAATGCCCACTTTCTTCTTTCTCTTTTAATTATTCACATTTTTATCTCTTGATGCGATTGGTACTGCTACTTTAAAGGGCAACCATGCATGGCAGCCTTCATGCAGAATACTTTTTATTGGGTCTGGGGCAGAATCAAATGTGGTTGTATATTATTTCTCTCCATGCTCCTTTCAATCAGTCATTCTAGTCTCTACTCTGACCCAAAGAATATACATTATTTATAAACGTTCGTTTGATTAAGGAGATAAGCTTTTAGTATCGTTTGTGAGGTGGTGATGCATTAGGAAAAAGGAGATGAACATATATAAGTGTAGAGAAGGCAAATTCTTGGATTGGAATTTGGGAGTGGGGGTAATTAGAATCTATTCCACTCTGCAACTTTGAGGCTTGAGCTACTCCTCCACTAAGATATCGTAATCCAGTTGCTCCTTGTTTGTTTCCGAGAGTGACCTGTTGTGTGGGCCAATATTCCTTGTTTTAAAACTAGAGGAGGTGACGGCCAGTGGGTTTTGTTTAACCTGAGAAAGGGGAAGAACAAGAAAGTGTTGCGGAAGTGGCGAGCATCAATTGCAGACACCCATAAAAAGCAGCGCAGAGAAGAAATGTACCTTAGCCCCCACCCTTCCAATTCCTGTTGGCACCCCACGCTTGCATTATACTCATGACAACCATTAACAACTATCTATGCAGCTTTACTACCTAGCTAACACAATACTAAGTACAACACTACACTCAAATGTCAGCAACGCCGAGTAATATATTCCTAGACAATGGTTGTTGAAACTCGAAATTAGCATCTGGGTATTTCTTTCTTGAGGAAAGGATTGTGCTGGTCCATTGGTGTCTTTGTCGACGAAGCGTGCTGAGCTAGCATGGGTGAGGTCGAGGGACTCTTCTAATGGTGAGAATGTACAGAAACTTGTCGTATTTGTCAGTTCCAATTTGGAAGAAAAAACTATAAGGCAGAAGATTAGAAGAATAACCCAATTTTTACAGACATATTTAACAACTTTTTTTAGCTTTTGGTATTTAAAACCTGATTTGGATGATGATGGACAGAGGGAACATCTGGGGAGGAGAGAAAGGGTGGCGGTAGACAACTAAAGAAGAAGGTAAGCGACCAGAATGAGATGTAATTCCTTAACTCCCCTATAAGAGTAACAAGAACAGATAGTAATTAGTGACAAGTGCTTGTCAAACCTGTCGCAGAAATAAAAATAAAAAAGGACCCACTCCCCAGACAGTCCAATATCCTCAACATATGATAAAAAATCAAAAGAAAGCTAAAGCTGGGAAGTGGGAAGGAGGGAGGCTTGCGTTGGAGACTGAGAAGTGAGATCTCTTTTTTCTCTCTAGACCAGTGGAAACACAAGCTTGGTGTGTCGTTTACATGGCCAGACGGGAAAACTTGTAGTTAATACAAAAACCCATTTGCCTCCCTTGTTTTTTTATTCGGCTCGTGCACCAGATAAAGAAGAGTTCCTCTTCCTCTCATACTAGAGAGAAAGAGATAGAGAGAAAGAGAGGGAGAGAGGAGGGAGAGAGAGAGAGAGAAGGAGGAAGAGTTGTGTTGTGTTTGGTGAACTGGATCCTTTGAATGCTGCATCTTCACTTGGATGGATGTGCTTGGAAATGGCGATTCATGGACAAAAACAAGGAATATATGGCGGTTGGAGGGAGTGTGAAGGCAGAAGAAGACAGCCCCAATGTACAGAACAAGCACAAGCGGCTGCAGCAGAAAAAACAGGACGAGCTTCCTCTTACAACATGGCTGCTTCTTCTTCCCCCTCTTGTAAAAAAGTCTTCCCAATCATTCCCGTTTTTGTTTCTTTCCTTCTACTCCTATCCACTGTCGTCGCCCATGCCTCCTCCCAGCCCAAGCACCACCTTCCCGCCAACCAGACTTTCCACCCCGCCGCCCACTTGAAGAAGCTCAGATGGATTCGGGGCCGTCTCAAGAAGATCAACAAGCCTTCTCTCAAAACCATCCAGGTAAACACACACTCTCTCTCTCTGCCTCTATCTCTCTTTCTTGCTAGCTGGGTCTAGTTTGGTGTCCATTTTTTAAATTAATTAATGTTTCCCGTTTATGATCATTGGATGAACATGAACAGAGCCCTGACGGCGATCTGATAGATTGTGTGTTATCACATCACCAACCAGCCTTTGATCATCCGAGCATGCGAGGACAGAGGCCACTGGTACGTAAGCTTTTGAGCTAGTGAGCTATCATTCATGTCTGTCTGTCCCAGCTCAGAAAGGACTGAGCTGTGGCGATACTGTTTCAGGATCCACCGGAGAGACCCAAAGGCCACAAACCGTCGGATTCCATGCAGGAGAGCTACCAGCTCTGGTCAATTGGAGGGGAAGCCTGCCCAGAAGGATCAATCCCAATCAGAAGAACCACAGAGAAGGACTTCCTGAGAGCAAGCTCGTACAGGAGATTTGGAAGGAAAGGTAGAAGGCCGGCTGTTCGAGCTCTGAGACGCGCCCGACGAGATTCTACCAGCAGTGGCCATGAGGTTTGTATCTATCTGTACTAATACTACCTACCATTTTATTTTGAAAGATATACTGCCGGTCAGATTCTTCCACCACGGCCTACAGCTCCGTCCCCAACCACACTAAACAACCTCAATATTTTCTTATCAAACCATTACTTGCAGAGATATTTTGTGGGTAAATCACAGCAACACTTTTTCGAGCTTAGTTTTTGTGAAAAATTAATTAATGAGGTTCTAGAAAATGGAAGTCAAAAGAACCGACATATGATCCTCTGTTTTTGAGCGTCACCTCCAAATAGAGCGGGGTAATGCACGGGCACTGTCCAATTCCTTTCAGAGCTTCCTGTTTGTGTCGTCAAACAAAATGCAAATGTACCATGACAAGTCGTAGACATTCCAAAGAACATACGCTAGCTAGCTCATGTAGAGGGTCCAAACTCCAAAATGCACCTGCATCGTATTCTTTGTAAGTTGTTTTCACGTTAATGCTCTGATGTTGCCATGGTATGTGAACGATGAGCAGCATGCAGTTGGGTATGTAATGGGAGATCAGTACTATGGGGCGAAGGCCAGCGTGAATGTGTGGGCGCCCCATGTTAGCGAGCCCAATGAATTTAGTTTGTCCCAGATGTGGGTCATCTCGGGCAACTTCGGCGACGACCTCAACACCATTGAAGCCGGCTGGCAGGCACGTTACAGTCCCTTTCTCCTCTCTTCAAATATTCATCTCATCTCGTATTTTGATACTGTTACAGTGTTACCAGCCTAGTTCTTAGTCAACTTCTTGGTTTGGTGCTGGGTTGTGACTCTTTACCGGTGTTATCTTAAATAGGTAAGTCCGGAGCTGTATGGAGATAACTATCCTAGGTTCTTCACCTACTGGACGGTAGGCAGAGACTACTAAATTCTCTTTTTTTACACCAGACTACCGGTTCTAAGTTTCAAGTTTTTAACCACTATTGCTAGCGTAGAAAGACTAGTACAGTATTCATTTACATGCATAAGAGTAGAGAGATACGGCTAGAGTAATTAGTATCTAATGAACTAGGTTGTAATTTTTTTTTCTTTTTAACTAGGCTGTAATTTTAATGGACACAGACGGATGCGTATCAAGCTACGGGATGCTACAACCTGCTTTGCTCGGGTTTCGTGCAGACCAACAACAGGATCGCAATTGGAGCTGCCATCTCCCCCACTTCCTCTTTCAACGGTGGCCAGTTTGACATCAGTCTCTTGGTTTGGAAGGTATTCAACACACTACACCGCTACTTTACTTACAATAGGACCGTCTTGACTATAATATGTGAGATAAGCATTATATCGGATGGGTTTAAACTGTGAAAGGCGAAGAAGGAAGTGATGAGTTTTTGGGTAGCCTTGGGAAGAGGAGGAGATGACGGTGATCTTTTTTGAGGTGCCAACTTGCACTGATCAACGTGGTTCCCACCAAGCAAACGTACAGTTCACCGACAATACACACCGAGGAGTGGGCTAAACGAAGACCGCCACTTTCTGAGTCTTTCACAAAGCTTTAATGGTGGATTGGAATTGGATCCCACCTTTTTTTTTACACTTTTTTTTTATAACACCCCAAATCCCTGTAGCTCCCACTAACAGCTAATAATAATAAAGAAAACCCACTAATCAAACTTGCATTGCATCTCTTGATCATTAAGATTAAGGTTTAAGGAAACAAGAAGAACCTAAGGTGGTCTGGCAATCACTGATTTTGATGCTTAATTACATTGTTGGTTCATGGTTTGATTAAACAACTAAAACACACATGATGAACAGGACCCGAAGCATGGTCACTGGTGGCTAGAGTTTGGCTCCGGGCTGCTGGTGGGTTACTGGCCATCCTTCCTCTTTAGTCACCTAGCTAGGCATGCCAGCATGGTGCAGTTCGGAGGGGAGATAGTCAATGGACGGGTGTCTGGCTTCCACACATCGACGCAAATGGGTAGCGGTCACTTCGCCGGAGAAGGCTTCCGCAAGGCAGCCTACTTCAGGAATATGCAGGTGGTGGACTGGGACAACAACTTGGTCCCTCTCTCCAACTTCCGGATGCTGGCCGACCACCCCAACTGCTATGACATCCAAGGCGGTGCCAACAATGTTTGGGGCAACTACTTCTACTATGGTGGCCCTGGTCGCAATGCCAGATGCCCTTAGGCCTTAGCAAGTCTCTACACCACCACATCACCTTTATCTTTTTTCTCCCCTCCCTCTCTACCTTCTCCCGGTCTTATATAAGGTCTCCAAATTTTTGGATTTTTTTTTTGGTGGTTGGCATTCATTTTTCTTTTCAAGGTTCTGGGTCGATTGGATGATTGGCAGATTTGTATTTTTTTTTTCTTTCTGTATTTTTTTAAGTTTTATTACCTTCCGAGCTCCGATCCATTTTTTAGTAGTAGTGTACTTCTATGTCTTCCTTTCTGAGCTCTCTTGTCTCTTTTTTCTCCCAGGTGTTTGATCAATTTTATAGTGTCGTTTGGGAGGCTAGCTAATGTATTGGTTTTCTTAGAAAGAAACTGGTGGAAAATCATATTATGTAACACTAGTCAGTGCTTTTATTTATCGTACCAAGTTTTTTCAGATTGGTATCAGATTTTAGCTCCCCCTAACTATAATCTGACTTCTGGGTGAGTTGCATCCCCTGATGTGGAGTCCATTAATGAAGCCAAACGTTGCACCCTCGAAAACCGAAGTCAGATTTCGGAAATGGCGATCTAAAGTCGTTGATCGTTCCGAAACCAAGAAACATTAAGAGGGAAGAATCAAGCTCGTGTTAGCATGTGCACGTACATAATCCAATGAGATAATCTTATTAGAGTGGACTTCAGAAGTGTTGTAATATATATTATACACACACAGAACGCGACATTTGAACGCAAGAACGTAATTAGATCACCATTTTTATACACCTTACCTTACCGTATGAAAACAGTGAATATAAATATAAATATATAAATAAATAAATAAAGTAAGAGCATTTTTTTTTTTGGCCAATCGTTTGAATCGAATGTGGTCAGAAGAGGATAGGAACCACGGCAGCTTCTTGAGGGTGGTTGCTTGGTTCGGCACAAGTCGTTTCCACATTTAATAACGCCTGCCCAAATATTGGTATAAACATTTTTGTAATAATTAGTTACACAGAAGGATTAAAACGTTTTTTAAAATTAGCAGAAAAAAAATTGAGGTATCCACTTCTTGAGCCCAACGTTAAGAGCACATATAAAAACGTTAACCATGTTCATTGTAATTTTTTTATTAATAAAAGGGCAGTTAAAAATTGTGCTATTTTTTATGAATAAGGTATTCAATCAATTAAAATAAAAAAAAATTATGAGAACAAATTAGTTCGACTATGATAGATATTATTTAATCCTTCAATACAAGATTTTATTTTCAAAATTAGAGCCTATCATTATTAGCATGATAATAATCCATATCCACATGTCCATGGCCGTAAGTAGACGGTCAGCACTTGTCGTTTATGGTCCATTGCGGACACATCGTGGCCATGTCCGTAAAATTTTAAGTGGGCAATAACCCTGACCGGCACCATCGTCAACCTCCGGCACCACCACCATCGGCGGCGGCGGCGGAGGCGGAAGACGAAGGAAGGAGGAGGTAAGATCGGCTCCTTCACTCTTCCTTCGTATTCAACTTGTGCGCCATACATTTCGCGCAACGGATTAACCACCTCCTCTCAATCTCCAGAAATTGGGGTTTTGAGCAGACAAAATATGGTGGAGGGTAATAAGCGGAGCTTTGGTGATCTCGATGACGAGGAAGAAGATATCTTTAGTTCTAAAAAGGTAACCTTATCGACCTCCTCAGGAGCAAATTTTCTTTTTTTTTTTTTGTTCAGAACGATTTCTTGGTTTTTTTTATATTGTATTCAGTGTTCTGTTAGGGGGCATCAAACTGTGCTAGCTCGAAGCTTACTGTATGTTTATCATTTTTTCTGTTCGACATTGAGAAGCTTGTCATGGTGTGTAGCAAGATTTTGAAATGGTGGCCAATTTTGTTCGTCGGTGTTGGCCATGCTACAATGTGCTTGGTTTGTGGAACTGCTAGACAGTTAGGCATCTATGGCATCCACTTTGAGAATGGTGATTGTTTGGGCATATGATTGATTAGCAGCATTTGTGGGTGGAGGACTTGTTAGATTAACGCTTACGTAGATAATTTTTTGTACGCATTTTGATTGTGTTTATTCTTGGAGGGTGGGTATCAGAAAGTTGAAGAAACTGTCCCTGGTGGTGCCACGGGTATGATCCTGTCCCTCCGAGAAAGGTGTGGTGTTGTCCTTTTCATTCAAGTATTTTATTTAATCGTCATCAGTTCGTGCACTTCGAGTGGTCATGTCTTTGTTATACTAATTCGTTCCCCTCTTTTACTGCTTCACATGATCAGCCTTGATAAATGTGAGGGCGAACTTGCTATATGTAAGGTAAGTTGACACCTAATCTCCTGTATTTCCATTTAGCCATCTGCCTCGTGTATCATTGTCATTATATTGATATGCCTGTTTGAATGCTTTTTCATGAAAAGATTCTGCTGTCTGCACTTGTTGTAGGGAGATGGTTTTTTTTTTTTTTTCAATTGCTTATTTGAGCTGTTTAAATTCTCGGGACTGTGAAAGTGTTAGTTTTTAATTAATAAATTAATAAATTCCAGTATTCAAAGAGCACTACCAGGAAAGGAAATGGGAGAAGATTAGCTTTGAAATATGTTCTCATAATTTCTTAAATTTGAAGGGATCAGTATTTTTAATTTTTCTTTTTGCATTGTGTCATATGTTATTATTTAAGCACCATGAAATATGTTTTGCGATGGAGACTCCTGCAAGAAGAGCCATTTCTTAGTTTTTCATTAACTTGTGGTTGTACTTTTTGCATGGTTTTGATGTGCTGGAAAAGGTTTGTGAAAAGCTTGAATTCCTAGGAGATATCAATGATTGTAAATTTTGGTAATTGTGACTTACAGTAGCCATTCTGCCATTGCTTTGGTGTTATGGCAAATGAGAATGAAAGGGTATGATTTAGAAAGTGTTTGTCCATGTCTTTCAGACTGACCTAGAAGCAGCAAAGGTGGAAGTTCAAAAATGGCATTCTGTATTTCAACATGAATCTGCTATACCATCTGGTGCCACACCAGGTAATTCTTCCCTCTTATGGTTCTCCATACTTTCCTGTTGTTGTTTGCTGTTAAGTATCTCTTAACTGCTGCAATCATACCACTTTTGTCTGCTCATTTATTCCTTTTTAGCACTGTACTTAGCTGGAGGACGGATAGCACTAACTTAAGAATTTCTCGAGTGGAGTAAGAAGTGAAACTGTTATACTAGGCTTACCTCACTGTTTTTTAGAGGGGCTTATGCAATTTTTATGATTTTTTGGAATCGTGATAGAATTTTCATCATTTTTATCAGAGCTTTGTGCAAGTCTTTCCATCAATGTAAGTGGCTTTAGGTTGACTATGGTAGAATTTTAGTTATTTTATGATCGCCCAAAATTCATCATGAATTGTTAGATCTTTTCTTCCTTACCTTCTGAATGGAAGGGTTTCCTCTTCTTCTGTCAATCTCCATTATCTCCCATCAATGTTGCTTCTATTCACCAACCTCATGGTAACTCTTTCCTGCATTATTAATTAATTGCTCTATGACTGCTTCTGTGTACGCAGAACCTGTTTTAGTTATCAATTATCTTCAGAACTTGAAATCTTCTGAGGAATCACTAAGGGAGCAGGTTGTATTGCTTTTTTTTTTTTATGTTTTCCCTCCCAACTTTTCAATTTTTGAATTATATCTTTAGTATTAGCTTGTCTGTGGTTGTTATATGAATTATTGCATATATATATCCAGATTGAAAAAGCAAAGAAGAAGGAAGCTGCTTTTATTGTCGCATTAGCAGAAAGAGATCAAGAGATTGCAGAACTAAAGGTATCTCATTTCGATGAATGTATAAATATCACAAGGATCTCTGATGTCTCTTTTAGCTGCTTCTTGTTCCTTGTGCTTGTTTGGCTGCTTGTTCCTTGTGCTTGTTTGAAAATTCAGCAATCTAGTGTTTCCTGTTTTTTTAGAATCAGTAACTTTTTAGGTATATGCTTGCCATTTCAAACTTTTCGGTGGCACTAGTACAGTGTTATGCATGTCAATTTCGCTCATTCTCTATATTTATATGCTAATTAGTAGCATGCCATTCGATGTATTATTTGATGATTTTTATTTTTCCTGAAATGTTTGTTTCTACCCACACTTTTTTAGTCTGCTGTTCGGGACCTTAAAGCTCAACTAAAACCACCGTCTGTGCAGGTACAAATTTTGCAGCTTTAGTGCAACATCACATTCATAGTGTGGATGCATGTCATTTCTTCTGTGTTATGCTTTACAGCCTGTACTTGAAGTAATTTGTTTAGATTGATGCAGTTTATTTCTGAATATTCTATCACGTTCTTCGTAGATTATCATCAATGCGAAAGAGTGTTCTATGTTCTGCAAGTCCTGATTTTGCCTTTACTTCCTGGCAACTTCGTGTTTCCACACTAATATTTTACCAATCTAATTAACAGGCGCGGAGATTATTGCTAGATCCAGCCATCCATGAAGAATTTACTCGCCTAAAGGTAAAAGCATCTCCAGCTAATGAATGGCAAAGGTTCGATAAATTGTGTGATGGCTTTAAACTAAAATAAATTACTCTTCCTTTTCAAAATAAAATTTTATATTACGGACATCTTGGCAGTTCTTAATTGTATTTGATCATAATTTCGAACATCATGAAATATAGATACTTTAGAAAAATATGCCATTTGGATGATGTTGTACTATGGCATGAATTTGTGAATTTAGAACCTGGTTGAGGAAAAGGATAAGAAGGTAAAAGAGTTAGAGGACAACATAGCTGCTGTGAACTTTACCCCCCAAAGCAAAATGGGCAAAATGCTAATGGCCAAGTGTAGGACATTGCAAGAAGAGAATGAGGAGGTTGGGCAATTACATTCCGAAGGAAAGGTAGGACAACTATGGCACTGTTTTTTGACTGTCTATCAGTTTTTCTTATTTATTTTTCTGCAGATTAATACTTGCTTTATGATCCATATTTTTAGATACATGAGTTGTCAATGAAGCTGGCGTTGCAAAAGTCTAAGAATGCAGAATTGAAGGCCGAACTAGAAAGTAAGCCTCTTGTTCAAAACATTCACATTAGTGATTTTTTTCTCGTTGTCTCATGCCGGCGTTATGAAGTTGTTTTAGCTGTTAATGTAGTTTAACAGCTAAATTGTGGTTGTATTTGCCTTTACTGATGCTTTGTCAGTTTGTTCATTCAGAGCTTTGTCGAAACATGGATGGATTGACAAACAATGTTGAAAAATCGAATGAATTGGTAAACATCCTTTGTATTTTGCGGCAAGTTTGTGTTTCTATTGGTTTGGTATTTGGGAGAAGACAAGGGAACGCTCTAGGTTTTATTAAAAATTTTGACATGGCCTTTTTGAAAATAATTTTAAAAGCGCGGCGGATGTTTTGTTATGCAGGTTCTTATTTTAAAGCAAAAGCTTGCTGGCAAAGACAACGAATTGAGCAAGCTAAAACTGGAAGTATTGGAGCGACAGTGCAAGCGAAAACGGGAACCATCAGAGAGACAAAGCGAAGGAAAACAAGTTCAAGGGGTGAACAAAATTAGCTTTGAAGAAACTGTGATTAGAAATGATATTGAAGTTTGACACTTTGTTCTACTCCTTAATAACGTTTCTATTTTTTCTGGCATTTTTGCGCAAATGTGGCCGTGGTTGCTCTGGATTTGTTTCAAGAAATGAGAGCATTTCTTGCATAGGTATGTGTGTGTGTGTATATACATATGCGTATATACACACACACCCCAAAAGACTTTACCACTTGGTTAATAATTGCCAGAGGCCGACGCAAACAGGATACAGCAGAAAATAAAGAGTTTAGACCATATTTTATACATGCCAGCTAGCTTAGCTGCTACGCTGCTATACCGAAAACAAACATTGCAGAAGACGACCACCACCACCTAATGCTACTGCATGGGAGATTGCCTTCACCTCGTGCGCCCTGTTCTGTACATTCTGTCCAACCTCCTTCGTCCTCTGCCCAAGATAGCCTGCCATGCCACCACCCGTCGCTTCGCGTAGTCCACATGTTCCAGCAGGGGAAAGCGCGGCCCCCTCACGTATTTGAGGGTCCATGACAACGACGACAGTCAGCCTAAATGCACCGGACGCCAAGAAGCGTGGCGAGGGCGGAAGGGGCGAGGATGGGAATGAAGAGGAAGAGTGGAGTGGCTAGAGTGAGGCCGGTGATGGTGCCAGCGAGCGTGAGGCTAGAGAGAATAAGAAGAATCCCACCAATTGGCAGGAGGGTGACCACGGCCACCACTTGGGACACGGTAGGCCCACTCTTGTCCCCCTCCGACGACCGGCGGGACTGGTCATGGTGCTAGCCTTTGTCGGCCATGGATTGCATCACCAACAAGTCTGGGCAAGCAATTTGGCGTTGTGTTAGTAAAAGCTACTGAGAAACTACAAAGAAGACATGGGGAGTGGGGGGGCTTATAAGTATGCACCTAGGGTGGAGAGGCAACAAAAACGTGGCCGACGAACAGTGTTTGCAAGACTGCATGGACTACAACTCAAATTGCACTTCTCAGAAGCTTGATGACACCTTTCGCTTCCCTCCGCCCTTCGTCTTATTTAACTCCCAATTGCCGAACCTGTTTCAACGAGAAGGAAACACGGGCATACAATACTGGTAAGTTTTTGGTTTCTGCACCTGCTGGGCATGTCATTAATCAACCGGCCAAATTTTCCAGGCCTCTATCCGTTGGGTGAGTCCCATTACCATTTTTTCGTATAAATCACGGGACTAACGTCCCCACCATTTTCCGCTATGACCAGAATAAGGGTCTGCATGAATTCATACGGTGTTCAAGGATGAACTCGGGGTCTTGAATGTCCCTTCTCCAAACACTAAAAACAACCTCCAATGCCATTCACTGACTCCTCCCATTTATCAGAGCAACTTGCGCACGACCTGCTACCGAGATGAGCACAAGATCTTTTGTGTAGAAGCAATGCCGGGCTTCGAATACGATTGAGAACAGAGGCTAGAAAATAAAGTCCGAGCGACATCTGCCACCTGAAGCATCCCATTAAGCTGCACGAATATATGCATCCAAGGTTCAGATGACAAAATATGATATACAACCCAAAAGAGAGAATGCATATATATGATATGCAACAACCAAAAAGAGAGAGAGAGATGATAATAAGGGTACATATTCTTATTCTGAGAACAACTAGAAAAGAAATGAAGGTTCAGAGCAAGAAAAGTACTGTACAGAATCCCCTACATTTCCTGCTTAAAAAACAAATGCCATAATACTCATATAAAAACTCAAAAATAATAATAGTTTAACAGTTTCATACCCAAACTTCGGACACTAGGCGTCATACTCCATTTGACCATACACATTTCATACCTGCAAAAGTATTGATGAAACGAAAATCATATACTATTGGAAGCAATTTTCTTGCAGTACCCAGTCATTGGCTCACTGTAACTAATCTCAACATGTTCCTTGAAGACGTGCTTTGGGCCTTGTGAATGAACACAAAAAACTTGATCAACAAGCAACGGCTTTTCGTTTAAAATATTAGCTTATTTTGTATAAAAAACTAAAAGCATGCCTGCCCTGCAAAATGCTTTACTAGATGACAATAGCATCTCAAGCATCAGGCAAATATATTATAATAAACAAAAGCTGTAAAAATGAACACTCAAGTTGTGAGCTATATAACATCAACAATCTCTTCACTAAGCAATGCTGGAGACTTTGCAGCATCAATTGTATCTTTACTCTAATCGAGAAGGCAAGGCAGGACTTCAGTTTAAAAAAAAACGTGAAAGCAAGAAACAAACAAAAATAAACGCAGAAAAGAATAAAAATTTATGTAAACAATATGCAAGTCAATCTGTCTCATGAACAATCATCAAGTTTGGCTAGTAGGCTACCATGTATGAAACCACAGAACTAAAGCTTGGTTTCAGTCTCGTCCAAATTACTCGTGTGGAACTCCAGAAATTAGAAAGCTCTGTGTTCCATTTCAATAACTATGCCTACAAGCAAAACATCTGGATGGAAAATCAATTAATTAGGTGGAGGCAGAAATCCATATTGCCTACAAAAAAACAAACACTCCCATGGAAATGAAAGGTAAAGCTATAATTTTCCAAAATGGACAAGTCCTTCCAATTCAAGGTAGTGTAACTTCATATACTTCAGTGTCCAACGACAATGAACAAACAATACACAGACCTTAATGTGCCTTATCAACATCAGGTTCCGATACTTGTTTATAGGATGACAGGGACGCTTCGTCCAGTTCCTCATCTAAAGACTTGAAACTCCCATTGGCACTTTCTACAATCTCCCCTTCTGCCTTTTCACATTTGTAAACAGCTATAGTTGGAACCATACTGTAATTTGATTTTCCAGCACCCGTTGAAGTAGCTACAGAAGTCCATGCCTCAATTTCTATAGCAGGCTTGAGAATGCTAGGGGAATTAAAAGGACTGTTTTTCAACTATTAGGAGAGGTTCGTGAATTACTTGATGGCATGAGCCAAGCAAAATTCAAAGTATGACCTTGTAAGCATCTACCACTTAGAAAAGCCCGTTCTGCGGAATGACGAGTAGTGTATGCAACGCGAGCAGCATATTTATGGGAAGATTTCGAGTCAGAAAGATTAACATCAGCATATTTTGAATCTTCTAGTTTCACTGAAGCAAAATCCCCAAAAGATGAAAAATGCGCTTTCAATACCATAACCTGAAAGTCATAGTAAAACAGAAGCAACAGCAAATCAAAATCACATTTTACCATATTTAAGAAAGAAACTAATATAAAAAATGCAACTTATAGCCAACCTTATATTATCTATATAAATACAAATGATTCTTGTCAGTATAAATCTAAATAATATTATTTTACAGATATGTCAGAGCCTAAAATTTTGTTATCAAGTCTAAGTAATGCCTACCACATGTATATTGGCCTTCAAATTAGCAAAGGTTTCACGCAATTAGATCAGTAATACACATAACTCTAGTGGTGATCAATACTCGTAGGATAGGCCTTATTAAATCCATATGACCCTCCTGGGTAAAAACTGCAGGCAAAAATTTGCCTGACATTAACCCAGAGACCATTCTAGCCAAAAGCTGTTCGGAAACTAAAGCAATCATCTGAACATCCTCCTGCGCTCATTTAATGCTGATAACACAGCACAACGGAAGTCATGCAGAGATAATCAGATGAATGCTATCCCAATGACATTATTTATCAGACAAAAATATCACCAGCTAAATTCCAAAAACCACACGCACATCATAACAAATTACAGATATTTCGTTGACAATTTAAACCGATATTTAATGCAGGAGAGAGGGAGAGAGAGAGAGAGAGATTACATTTGAGATATCAGAAGGTAAAGGGGACAAAATTCCAAATGATGTAGGGCGATTGTCCAATTTGAACCGGTTGACTGGAAAGGACGACCTTGAAAAGTGATTTGGTGTTTTAAGGCTCTTCAGGGAATGTTGCCACATAGCAGAGGAAACTTTTGAACTAGAAGGCGCCACGACATCCCCAGAACATCTACAGTCATCGGGTAACGTCTGAGTATCTAGGCTACCCTCTCTTCTGACTTATTTCATGCTCTCAGGACATGAAGTAGATTTTACAGCAGGTGCACCTGCATCAACCTTTTCTTTTATGGTAGCTGATTCCGAGCCCGTGGCACCCTTATCAGAAGCAGCCTGCAAAAGAGTCAACTTGTCAAGAATCAAGTTAAACGTAGTATTCCCTCATGTCATCTGCAACAGTCAGTTTACCCAAGTCTCCCCTTGTGTTGCCAAGGTCAATAGGCACTTTATCCAACTATAAATAGGGCATCAGCTATAAAGTAAGGAAAAGCCTATGGTAATATGAACACAGCAATGCACACCAAAGCAAAACTCAGTACAAAGTGAACCAATTTAAAACAAACCAGCACATCTTATCATAAAATGAAGCTGGGGACACAGATCCTTATTTAGGACCATGTGATTATAAATGGAAAACATATAAGGAAAGTGACACAGTGAAAAGCTTCTTCTGCAAAAAAAAAAATAATTCAAGGATACCACCAAAGGAGGCATGTGAATAACCGCATAATAAGGGTCACTAATTAAGAAGTAAAACTAACATTTGGCAGCTACTAATTGGTATTTTTAGCAACTGATAAAGAAACTAAAACTAAACACAAATTGAATGTGTAAGCCCAATAGGATAAGTTCCAAAATGTTGATTGAGCTTAAAATCGACACAATAATGAATCATGGAGCTCTTTTCATTCACTTGGATTCCTTAGTGATGGCTCCCCCGAAGACAGAGCTCGAAGATTTCTCATTATTGGTGGCTGCCATACCATATTCCACAAAACTTAACAAGATAATCACAAAGTTGATCATAATATCATATTCCACAAAACTTAACAAGATAATCACAAAGTTGATCATCTTCTCCACCCAGAGGACATTGTTTGAATAAAGTACAAGCAATGAAATAGCTGGCGCTATGCATCATAAGCTTATTAAAGTCGTTATATGAAAAGTAAACACCTGACAGTCTATTCACTTTAACTACAAATCAAGGCATGGACAGATAAATTGTTTGCACATACTATGCCACAGAATTACAAAAGTGCATAACCATCCACCACTAGCCATTTTATCTAACTTAAAATGTACCTGCTTCATAAAGTTATCCAACTGTTGTAGTAAAGCATTATGCTTTTGATCAAGCAACTCCTGCTTTTTCTTCATAAGCTCCAAAGTCTCCAGCTGCTTCTGTGAAGGGCGGACAACTTTTCGTTCATTTTCTGCAATAAACTTTTGCACCATATCAGTCTTGGTAGAAACAACCGGGATTGCAGCTACCATGGGCTTTGCGGATACAGAAGCAGCTGACAAAGGTTGAATAGAATTGGAGTCAGCTTTCATGCTTTGTACAACTTCCTGAGGAATATTATCTCGATTAGCCCACCGCAACTTGATGAAGCGGTTTCCCATAACAGCATCTGGTGCCTTAAGTGCAGCCTCGGCTTCTTCTCTTTTTGCAAATTGAACAAAAGCCTTACTACTGTTCTGAGGAATATGAATATCAATAACTACACCAAACTTCTGAAAATGAGAGAACAGAACTCTTTTATTGCTTTCAGGAGGAATACCACCAACATATAGGGTTTGTGAAGCTTTTCCATATGACCCTCTTCCTAATTTACCATGTGTAGGTTCTGTCCGTGGCCCCTGACTTGAGGTAAAAGTTGATTGTGTTGCCTCATCTTGACTACTCAGGGGGGCACTATCCACAAGATCAGTTGGCCTAAGCATCTGATATGGTTTTATTTCCTCTTTGGTGTCATTAGCTGAACCTGCATTACTGCCCTTCTCTAATCTATTTTGTAAATCTCGTTTCCTATCTGGAATAGATATTGACGATGCCATCAAACCTTCACTATGATGCTCACTGTTATTGTAATTATCAGAAGCAACAGTCTTCCAGATATTTTCGCCATAATCAATCTTTGGTGATCGATGTTGTACCTCAGGAAGCTTGTCAATCCACAAAGGTTGGTCAGGGTCATATACATCAGCATCACCGCCAGCAGTAGAGCCAGACATTATTCTACTCAGTAAGTCAGCTCCACCTTCCATATCACCAACTTTGATATTTTTGCTTTGCAGAGATTTAGTGTTTGCAAAAGAGCTGGACACAGAGCTTGCAGGAGGTGTAGGTCCAGCACCTCCTTGTACACTGGGCACCCTTGCAATTGGAAGTGAAACAGGTAGATTGAACCGTGAAAGGCTCTGTCATGTTCAAGCAGAATATAAGTCAAACTAAATTAGAGGATTGTACCAGAAGAATATAAGACAAAGAATAAAAATCAAACAACCAATGGAATGAATGTCAATACTTGCCTGAACATCATCAACAACTATTCGGTTTACTCCATGCTCCATAGGGCACATATCACCACTTAAACAAAAACCACCCTCTTCAAAATCATTGCAGCGCTGTCGGGGTATTCCAATGCTAAGAGTTGGATTAATTTGAGACTGAAGAGCCCCATGCAGACCAATAGGGTTAAGAGCATCTAATCCACAATTAGGTACACCATGAATCAGACCAAAAGGTCCCCAGGACGGAGTTTGAGCGGTTGGGTTAAACAAAGTTGGTGTTGATCCCAATGAAGCCATTTGAGAAGCGTAGTCAAGAGTATCTAATGGCCCAAATCTAGAATCATGTTGGTTCCAACTTGAAGCTTGCCCCCTTCCTCTACCAGTAGAGAAACGGCTTGAATCAAAACGAAAGCGATTGAAAGCCTGAGCACCCTTCATCTTCTGATTGAAATCCTGACCGGCCCTTGAGCCTGCTGACCAGCCAGGATGACGTTTTTCAAATTTCCCACTCTCTGATGAAGAATGGCTATTGGCTACATCATGAGCTTGATAGCCAGTGGCTAGGAACATGCACCCGTTTTCAAAGGGTTTCCGCTTTTTGTTTGGCCACTTAAAAGTTGTTTCTTGTGCATCTTTATCTGGAGAAAATGGTTCTGGTTCTCTTCTTCGATGCTTATGGTTCCTGTCATCATCCTCATCGCTGGCTTCTTTATCCTCAGAGTCTGTGAGGTGGGCAGAAGTAGATGAATCCTTTGGACCCTTGGGGGATGATAAGCTATTATCTTTCACATTAGTTGAATTGTTAATGGTGGTAGGATGCTTGACTTGGTTCCTTATCTAAATCTCTAGTTGAAGGTGCCAGAGAGCCATCCTTAAGAGCTTGGAACAGTTTCTTAACAAAGGAAGTGGTATCTACATCAGAAAAACCAGCATAAGCACAAAATGGAGAGAATCATAAACCGTGGAGAATCAAGCAAGAGACATTGCGAACAGATGCAGCATACCATTCCCCAAAGATACAATCAAGCTCTGCAGTGAGAGCTTGATTGTATCTTTGGGGAATGGTATGCTGCATCTGTTCGCAATGTCTCTTGCTTGATTC
>JAVDBV010048202.1:0-17219 GCA_032619315.1 Piper longum | reverse complement strand
CTGGAATTGGTGACCGTATAGAGAACATCAGCTCTCTTGAGAAAATTCCAGTCCCCTTAATCTCCCATGTTGTATCTTCTGTGGTAATGGTTGAACTATGATTGATCTGACAAATAAATACACTGAATTGAAAATTCTACAAGAGGAGAGCAATTGAAAATGTATACTTCTGTAGTATGCTGATTTTTTTATTAATCAACGGAATCCAATATTTTCTACACTGAAAAGTATCGTTCTGCAATCATCGTTAATAAAGAAAATGTAGACCTTATAAACTCTAGTTAGTCATAGTTATAACTCTAGTCAGCCCTGTTTAGCATGGATATACTTACAGTTTATCGGTCATTCATGGAAGTTCATTATATTAATCTATAAGAGTGATAGTTTATCTGCATTTTGATCCCAACAATATAAACGCATATGTGACTAGATCATACCAGGTCTGCCAATGGGATCAGAACAAGTCCATCACCACGAAGTCGGGAGAATACTCTAGATCTGAGCATTCCAAATGCCCATAAAAAATCTTCAAATGTAATGGACGAGATGAATAGCTGACTATTTGGTAGTATGACTTTCTCTTGAGCTTCAAGAAATTCATTTTGCACGTACTCTTTGACACTCAAAGTCGTTGTCAATAATTGGGTTCCTGCAGCACAACCAACCACAACCGCAGATAGTGAGGATAATTGTTGAAACAAGCACATTGTTTTGCAGCCAACTTTGCAGGCAACTGTTACAAGTTCTTTTCCATTCTCCACTAACCTTTTAGCTCAGCAAGCTCCTTCTCTGACCTGCACTGCAAACATCAGAAATCTCACGTAAGCTTGGAAAAGATAAAAGAACCTTCAACCTCAACTAGAAATGAAGAGGCGGCTTAGGATGGCATAATTATTCTCCCACCTAGTGATGATAAGGGTGAGGATGTGGTGTCGAATAATATTTCTAATGAGTTTGTTGATGTTGGACAAGAACAGAAAGATTCTGATCAAGGACAGCCAACTAATGTGAGGAGATCAGCTCATGAACCAGTTCCATCAACAAGATATCTATCGTCAGAATATGTGACAATCAGTGAATGTGGAGAACCAAAAAATTTCAGTGAGGTAAAAATTCATGTAGAAAAGGAGAAGTGGTTGAAGACAATTCAAGATGAGAAGAAATCTTTGCATGATAATCACACTTATGAGTTGGTCGATCTTCCTAAGGGGAAGAGGGCATTGAAGAACAAATGGGTCTACATGATCAAGCATAAAGAAAACAATACACAACCAAGGTATAAGGCAAGGTTGGTGGTGAAGGGCTTCAGAAAAAAGAAAGGTATTGATTTTGATGAAATTTTTTCTCCTGTTGTTATAATGTCTTCGATTAGAATTGTTCTGACTTTGGCTGCAAATTTGGATTTGGAAGTTGAACAATTAGATATGAAGATGACCTTTCTTTAGGGTGATCTTGAGGGGACTATATACATGGAGCAATCAGAGGGTTTTAAAGTCAGAGGAAAGAAACAAATGGTGTGCAGATTGAAAAGGAGTTTGTATGGTTTAAAGCAAGCTCCTAGACAGTGGTACAAAAAGTTTGATTCATGTATGGAAAACAATGAGTACAAGAAGTTTATTTCTAATCACTGTGTACATCAAGAGGTTTGATGATAGTGACTTTATTATTCTACTGCTTTATGTGGATGACATGCTGATTGTAGGACATGATGAGGCCAAGATTGCAAGTTTAAAGAAAAACTAGAATAAATCCTTTACAACAGAAGGATTTGGGACCGGCAAAGCAAATCTTGAAAATATCCATTCGGCGTGACAGGGTAGCTAGAAAGCATTAGGTGTCACAAGAAAGGTACTTGGAAAATTCAACATAAAAGATGCAAAGCCGGTTAGAATTCCACCTGGGGGTCACTTCAAGTTGAAGAAAAGTGATTTGAATGAAACAGAGATAAAGGAAATAACAAAGGTTCCTTACCCTTCTACAATTGGTAGTTTGATGTATGCTATGATTTGTACAAGACCAGACATAGTATATGCAGTTGGTTCAGTTAGCAAACATTTAGCAAATCCTGAGCAAAGAACATTGGCAACCAGTTAAATAGATAATGAGGTATTTGAGATGTACATCCAAAATGTATTTGTGTTTTGAAAGTGATAAACCTTTGTTGGTTGGTTACATCAAAGCAGACATGGCAGGTGACTTGGAGACAAGAAGGTCAATATATGGGTTTCTTGTTAATTTTGCTAATAGGGCTGTATCTTGACCGTCTAGGTTGCAAAAGTGTATTGCATTATCTATAACTGAAGCTGAATTTATTACCATTACAGAAGCTTGTAAAGAGATGCTATGAACAAAGAGATTTTTGAATAAAATTGAGGTTAAATAGGATAGATACATAGTATACCGTGATAACCGGAGTGCAATTCACTTGACTATGAATTTTAGTTTTCATTCAAAGAGTAAACACATTGATGTGAGATATCACTGGGTAAGAAATGTGTTAAAAAATAAATCTCTTAAGCTAACAAAAATCTATACTGAAAGGAATGTTGCAAAAATGATGACTAAAATTGTGTCAAATGAAGAACATGTTTACTGCAGGAATGGAGCAGGCACGGATGGAACTTCTCATGCTGGCTAAAGGTACTTCATGGAGTTGGGAAGGGGAGGTTTGTTGGGTTATCCTTCCTCCATAAATACATGAACTTGCAACACTGTTTTGGGCAAAAATTCAGATTTGCAGATTTTGTTTGTTGAAAGAAATAAAAGCAACGTACGACACTTTTCTTCTTTGGTTTTTTGGTTTTCTGATTTTGGAGAAAAACTGCTCCTGCAAAGGGAGAGAAAACTGTGTGGATTGAAAAAAGGTGAATATTTTGTTGAAATTCGTTTACAATCGTCAATGATAATTTTACCAAATTCTTATATTTATAATCTATAATTTTTTTATTTTCTTTTTCATCTAATACCGATTTTATAGAAAATATAGTAAATTAGTATTAGGGAGTTTATTCTCCCGTAAATCTATTCTGTATTAAACTTTGTGATATAATAATTTGATCTGGCCATTTGCTCTGTGGTTTTTTCTCAAATTTGGAATTTTCCACATAAAATTGATTTGTCTGATCTCTCTAATTATTTAAAACTTCTCATCTTTATGTGTTGAAATAGGGGATTTGTATTTGGTTTATTCTGATTAATCCCAACAAGAGACAAGGAAGAAAGCTTGGATCTCAGTAAATGAGCGAGAAAAGCAAGCTGCGTATGATATGTAACCCGTACTACAACTGATGTCAACGAATGAGCAGCAACAAGCTAAGATTTGAAACACCAAAGCTGAAAACTACAAAGCAATGTTCCATATAAAGAACTTCAATTAGATATCAGCTACCACCTACGAGAATAATTCAAATCCCTTTATCCTATAAACAAGAATTACTGGTATCTTACATACATAAAAAATACTATCATGCGATCACAACCTACAAAGTAAAACTTCCATCCTTCATTTAATTTTTTTACCTTAGTCATCAAGCTTTAACTAGACAAAAAGGTATAACCTTACATATGAATGATTGCTTCTTCATCTTACAATAAGATTGACAAGACAACAGTAAATTTGCATTTTTTTTCACAATATGGTCTATGACGATCAAAATTTGCAAAATTGCATTGAGTACGTTCTCACCAGAAAATTGTAGAATCAGTAGCTGTCGGCAAAACATCAAGGTAGGGCCGCCAGGGAGAATCTTCTCTCGCCCTCTCCCGCAACAAGAACAGCGCAATGGAGACCCACGGCTTCAACTCCCCGCAAACCCTTCCGATCTTCGACGCCGCCACCGTCCCCGTGTCAATCCAAACCCTCTTGGGCACCTCCACCACCACCTCGTTCCGAGCGATATCCCTCTGCGCCACCAACCCCAGACCTTCCGGCACCACGGCCGGCCTCACCGAAGGCGACGAGCCGGAGACGGCGGCCTTTTCGCGGGCCCATTTCCAGAAGCGATCGACCGCTACTGAGAGAGCTCTGACGGGGTTGGGGAGCGGCCGGCGCAAAGGTAGGAGCTTTCTGGTTCCTTTGGGGGTGAAGAGGGCGATGGAGTGCGGGACGGGGGGAGAAGCGGCAAGGGTGAGGCCGATTCCGGCGGCGGCGGCGGCGGCCATGGCTGCCCCTTGCTGACCACCCGTGAATGCGCGGGATAAGATTGGCGGTATCTCGGACATGGACACGAATTGATGGCGGGATGGTTGGTTTTATGATTCATCTCGGATCATCCATTTTTTTGCTTTCTTAAACCATCTCGGATCATCTTAAGGCCTGAGATAGGGTTATTTGTTACTAAGCTTGTTTTTGTTCCATTTCAAAACTCGGCTCGACTCAAAATTGAATAAAGTAAATCTAGACTTGTGCCTCCTTGACTCTTCGATTCAATTCAAGGCCAAATTAATTTTGAATGTTACATATAAGCCACTAAGATTGGAATTATGTTTTGATGTGTCGGGTTGTGCAGGATGCCCATAGGGTTATCTTGATTTGATTACGTAAAACTCAGCCCGATTAGCTCCATGAGACCTATTTGCATACACTTCATGTGTCTCAAATTTGGTCTTGCAATCCATGCCTCTAGGATTATCAATTTGCTTCTTAAAAAACATCACATTTTTTTATTTATTTACATATGATTGAGAAGAATTAAATCATTTGATTATTATGCGGTTAAAATATGAAGTTCAATTGCTACGAGTTGCAACAGTATGAGTATTGAAATTGAAAAAAAAAAAAGTTAAACATGGCAATTAAGATTAGGAGGGTAAAGTGCAAAAATTCAAGGGTGCATAGGTGGGTACTATATTTGAGATTAACAAAGATAGAGAGCATAGATAAAAATATTAAAAAAATAAAAAATAAATATCCCCGAACTGGGCGAAAAAACAAAAAAATGGTTAGAAAACCAGGATTATCAATCACTAGTAAGCATTGCGAACCAAAACTAAATATTGGCAGCTACAATTTTGAATTTAACAGCAAATATGCATCATTTTTGTTCATGAAATTAAACAACTAAATTGGTTTTCTCCGGGGAAAAATAAAAATAAAAAATAGCAGCAAATGACATGAGCTCACAAATATTGGTAGAATCATATTATCTTGTAATTTGATTGCTTTGCAGGCGTTAAATTATTAATCTTCTTTGTGTTGAGGAAATTGGAATACCACTGAGAAGAAAGTTTGGGTTCCCTTGTCAGATTTTTGCTTGAAAAATCAACATGATATAATCCATAACGACTTAGGTAGCCTGTCAACAATTCGAATGCATCCAAGAACGACCAAACAAAGTAGCCCCTTGTATTTGATCCATCCCTGCATAAATCATAAATTATAAATGTCAAGCATTTTTAGCAATCAATTTATATATTAAAACATGTCAGACCATATGATCAATGTAATAATATCATAAATGAAAAAAATGTAATGGTGAAATTTGTTAGAACGTATGAAATAAATGATGTCTTATATCTATGTGGGTTTGTATGTCATTTTAAATGGCTATTTTTATGGGCACATGCTCTCAATATATTTGTCATAATTTTAATAAGGATAAAAAGAGGATTTTATTTACATTTATAAATGACTCAAAAAGAGGCAAAGCCTAAAATAGGAGCGAACTAGGTCCACATGTAGCCAAATGGACTTGCGCGTATGGGTATTGTTGTTGGGTACCCCCTGGTTCTAATACCATTATTGGGCCCTTTGAGTCCCCAAAAGGCGAGTTGCAATAAGTGTTACGGGCCTCTCTTATTCCAAAAACTAATTCAATGAATAAGGTTTTCACATTAGCCTATATACAAGACATCAATACCTTCTACGACCGATGTGGAATGAACCAATAACTCTTATTCGCTCATCGGGCATCTCCGAAACAATCAACGTCGGGCAATCTCCATTTTTTCATCAGACGACACCCACAACTCTGGCATCTACGATCGATGTGGGATAAACCAAACACCAACAACTTCGGCGTCTATAACCAATGTAGGATAAATCCAACAACTCCCCTTCACACATCGTGCGTCTCCGAAATAATCATACAATCTCCACTTGTTCATCAAACAACACCCACAACTCCGACGACCCTGAAACAATCATCGTATAGCAATCTCACTTTTCATCCGACAGCATCCACCTGGCAAACTCCCATTAAATCATCTGGTGGAACCTATGAAAAAACATCCACACCGACGACCCTGAAACAATCATCGTCTGACAATCTTACTTTTCATTAGACGGCACCCACAACTCCTGTGACCCCGAGACACTCCCCTTAAATCATCAGGTAGAACCTATGAAAGTAACATCCACACTGGCGTCTCACTTTTCATCAGACGGCACCCACAACTCCGATGACCTCGAGATACTCCCCTTAAATCATCGGGTCCAACCTATGAAAGAAACATCCACACCGGCGACCCCGAAACAATCATCGTCTGGCCACCCTAAAACAATCATCGTCTAGTAATCTCACTTTTCATTAGACGACACCCACCTGACAAACTCCCCTTAAATCATTAGGTGGAACCTATGAAGGAAATATCCACACTTTTCATCAGATGGCACCTGACAAACTCTCCTTCAATCACCAGATAGAACCTATGAAGGAAACCAGGTAAAACCTATGAAGGAAATATCCACACTTTTCAGTAGACAACACCCACTTAGCAAACTCCCCTTAAATCACATCCACACTTTGTGAAACCTATGAAGGAAACACCCATAATTTCCCAAGATTGTAACTTTTGGCGTAGGCAAACACCAAATCCCTATAAAATCCCTATAAAGGAAACATCTACAATCTCCCAAGATTGTAACTTACGATATAGGCGAACACCAAATCTCTCAAGATTGTAACTTTAGCTCTGATATCATTTATTAGGTATTCACGGGCTCTGATACCACTGTTGAGCCCTTTGGGCTGCCAAAAGGCAAGTTGGAATAGGTGCCTAGACATCTCTTATTCCAAAGGTTAACTCAACGAATAAGACTTTCACATTATCCTATATATAAGATATTAGCGTCTTATATGACCGATGTGAGATAAACCTAACAATTATTTTATATACATGTGAGTTCTTATGCCTTCAGGTTTGCCCTCCTCATTTCTTAGGACCATGGCCTGATAAAATTTTCTTGAACATCATAAAATAGAAAAAAAAATGTTTTCCGTATACTACTTTTAGGAATAAAATCAACATCATGTATATAGGTTTGGTTGTACCTTATTGCACTTAATGTGGCATTGATGTAGCCCTTCAAGTAATCAACTCTTGCAGTGTCATGGAGTGTTTCATTGAACATCAATCCAAGCCCTAATATTACATTTGATCAAGGAGAATTACGATCTACTAATAATATTATTAATTAGCAAAATATTCCAACAATATATATATACATATATATATATATATATATAGACACACACTACGGATCACCTATTTTAGTACGACGACGAAGACGATGACGAAAGATGGAGAAGAACTTACCATTCTCATGAACATACACCGCAGGATTAGCATAAGCATTCTTCAAGTAGTGCAGCAAGCTTTGCAGACCCCATGGAGCTATGGGAAGCCCTTCCAGACCAGGCACAACCTGATCACGGTTTTCTTAGTACTCAAATCTTTTTGGTTGGGAAACTTGGATTAACCATTTTTTAAAATTATAAATAAAATATTTTATTTAATATTGATATATTTTTCATGATGAATATTTAATTAAATACTTATAGTAGTTTTCAAAAGAAAAAAATAGATATTTTGAAAAAAATCAAATTTAAAAACCAACTACAAATTAAAATAATATGATCTTTAAATTATATTAGATTTGAAGAGGTTACTCAATATATAGTGGTTTGGATAATATGATATAGCATTTAAAACTATATTCACATAACCGCCTGTCTTTTTTATTATTATTATCATAATTTTAAATATTAGTACAGCTAGTAGGGTATATTTGGTTCAATACGGTCGAATTAGATTTAATTAAAATTTAAAATTATAAATAAAATAATTTACCAAATATTAAAAATATATTTTGTTGTCAGTTTAATTAAATTCCAATTAAAATATTATTTTTTGACAAAGAATCAAATTTTTTATAAATTTCACACTTAAAATTTGGGCATGAAACAAAATAGTATAAAGACATGAATTGCACCGGTGGGTTTTGAAGATGGAATAATCGGGTAAAATTAGACCATATGATATGGTATTCAAAACTATGCTATACCTGACTTCCTGGTTCATCTTCCTTGGAAACTGTAGAAAAACCCCAAAGTCAATTAGTAAGATTAATTACTTGTTTTACATCAAGTTAATTGGCATATTTCTTGGAAACTGTAGAAAAACCCCAAAGTCAATTAGTAAGATTAATTACTTGTTTTACATCAAGTTAATTGGTAATATTTGGCTTGCATAAGTGGTGATAAAACCCGTTCAAAATTATCAGGTATAGTTTTAGGACCCCAACCACCGAGTACGTGCTGGTCGAGTTTAGTTTTGAATATTAGATACCCAATTCTCAAAATTAGAAATCCCTTAATATGCAAACCAAATATAGCCGATAAATCTACTTTTATTAATAAGTGAAATTAAAAAATTGTTTGAAGATGAAAAATAAGAATTTTAACGAATCAAAATATAAAAATATAAAATAAAAAGAATAAATTTTATCATTATAACTATTTCCTTATTTAATTAAAATTTATTTTTAAAATTAGAATTTATCTTTAAAATATTAAATTATTATAACTTATTTTATTGTTTAGTATAAATAATAAATGGCTTGGCTTAAAATTAATAGGAAGAGCAAGTTAAAGAGAGACGAACAGGCAAACGCAGCGAGTATGTCCAGGTTGAAGTCTCTCACGGGAAGCTGTGCAGCAACGGGGAAGTCTTTCACATACACGGTGCTGTAGTGATTCAAACCAATAAAATCAAACGACCCCTTTACTTTTCTGGACTGGCTCCTGCTAAAAGATGGCATCCTCCGACCAACATTTTTCTTCATTATCTTTGGGTAGTCTCCATTTACGAGTGGATCAAGCAACCTATTTTATATATATGTTGATGGCACAGTATTTCACAACAAGCTCAAAGCTTTTCAAACTTGCTTTCGCAATGGGTAGGTTGCATAAATAAAACTTACCACCCCACGTAGAAGTCCAAACTTCTTTGTGCTGCTTCGGCATCGGACGTTGAGTTCGAGTATGGTTCACACCAGAATGAATACAAGCTCAATCCCACCTTCCCATTTTGCATTTCCTAAAGATACATATATATATATATATATATATATATATATATATATAATGGAGATTAAAATGTTTTTTTTTCTATTGAAATTTTGTGACACGATGACAAGATTCTTACTTGGTACTTGTTCTTGTATAGTTTGTAAACAGAAGTATGGGCCAACAGAGCATGGTGAGCAACTATGTAGGGCTCCAGAGGCGAGTTTCCAACAGTGCAGTAGGGACCAAACGGGTAAGAGCACCTATTTGGTGGTAAAATACCAGAATCATAGGCTCCAACAGCAAAAATGTTGGCCTGGTTAATGGTGGTCCAGAATTTCACTCTGTCACCAAATTCTCTGAAGCAGGTGTCTGCAAAAGCTGTGAAGTCCCTCCTGTTCAATTGATACAGATTCAATTTCTTTATCTACCAAAACCAGGGATCTACTCAACAGAGAATTAATCTAACTTGGCCATACACTATCTTAAGGTTGAGCCATCCTCCGTACTCATCTTCAAGAATTTGTGGGTGATCCACATGGTGCAGGGTCACGTGAGGCTCTATTCCTAGTATGAATTTTTACAAGCAAGACAGGCCAAAATATAAGCCTAAAATGCATCTAATTACTTGACTCAGATGGAGGAGTACTAAATCTACCCTTTCTGTGCAACTCGTTGATGAGATTGTTGTAGTATTTGAGACCTTCCTCGTTGATAGCCCCTCTACCATCTTCAACATGTGTAGAATATAAAAGGTTAGGACAGAGTAGTAATTGATAGAATCTACCAATACTTGGTATACATGTGTTGAGTGCTGGTAACCATACTAGGAATAAGCCTTGACCATGAAATAGAGAATCTGTAAGCATCCAAACCCATGTCTGCCATAAGCTTCACATCTTCCTGTATCAGTTTCAGAGAACTTAAAACTATAAATAGGACAAGAAAAACTAAAAATTAAATAACTTTGAGAAGGATCGAGGGAAATGATTGGGAACAGTTGAATTATGATCTTTATATTGCGTATTTATTTCTTTTTAATGGTTGAGTGAGATTAAGATTTTCCTTCTTGAGATTGGGCCACCGACCTTGTATTTGTGGTATTGATCGGCTGCTATGTCTCCATTTTTCCCATCCAATGCTCTCCCTGTCTCAGTTCACATATCATGCAATAACCATCTTCAACAAAACGTCAAACACAAACAGAATTACAAGGAAAAAAAGTACATGAAACCCATTAATCCTATAATTTAGCATGTTTTGTTCTTGTAATCACTACCTGCATGGGTGAAGTTGTCCCATATGCTCGGGCTTCTTCCCCCCTCCGCCACTGCGCCCTCCACCTGCAATTCAATTCATCAGACTGTCACTTGATCATATTACTTGCCATACATTAGTATCATGCTCATATGCATATCATCTACCTGATAAGCAGATGTTCCAGCGCCAAAGATGAAGTAAGGAGGAAACTCATCCCTGCTCAATGGGGGCTCAACTTGGCTCAATCCTACCTCTGCCGCAAGAAGAATCAACAAAGCAACAACTGCCTAATTCATCTTTGCCTTGTTTACGAAAAAATTGAAAAGAGAAAGGAAAAATATTAACCAATGGTCATGCACGCATGGGGACAAAAAGGATTGATGTAGACTATGTTCCCGTTGAAGAGCTAAGATCTACTTCTTGTTGTTTGCCAATGCGAAGTAAAGCATTTGTCCACTCTTCCTTTTTTATCTATAAGCTTCCTTGTCTTATACACGATAGATTTTCCCGGATACTATCATCATGTACAGAGTAATTTGAATCAAGAAGGAAAATTCACATCAAATGAACCATATTTCTTGTTCTCCACCAACTTGTACCGTCATTGCTGACGCTTGATGCAAAGACTGTAAATCTAAAATAAGTATTAAAAATCTGGACTGGAGACATTTCATTAAGAAATGAAACGAGCACATCACATCTTGTTAACACTATCCATGCAGACTCTGGTAATGTTTAGCTTATATATATCTTTATGAAAAGAAGCAGTGAAGATTAGACTAATGGGTAACTTTTAAAAGTTTTAGCTTTGCATAAAATGCCCAAATAATGACAAAGTGCAGATGAAAATTGATCAAGGTGTTCATGTCTTCTTGTTTGTGCTCTCTCTGTCTGCTTCTCGCAGGTATCATCGAGCGGCAGATGCAAATTTTTTAATTAAGTTTTAAAGTTTCTTTATTCGTTTGGAAGTTTGATGTTATTTAGTGCCGAACTGACCGATTGTTCACCATGAACGTTCCTGTCAGAACAGCCGGAGAAGAAAAAGATGATAAGAAGAAAGAACGCAAAAACATAATATTTCAGTCCAAATTCAGAGGAACAGTAAAGTGTTGTTTGTAGCTCCAAGACAATAACAAGATGGCATTCTCGTAGACTAATTTAATGTACAATAAGGAATTTACAACTATCAGTTAAAAATAATACTCTCATAATAAAGCCCAATTATTAAACTTCGTAGAATTGGGCCTTCCAAAGATAGCGGAACTGAGAAGAAGATTCTGGCCCTTGTTATCCTCGATTCCATAAGACCCTAGAATTCATCTGAGCAGATAGCATACACAACATACAAAATTTGGTCACAAACGGAGTTTGAAGCATACAAACTAAGGGATACAACCAAACATATACAATCCGAAAATATGGCATATTATGTACATTTCTGAGTTGAATAAATTCAAAGACTGAAGGAAGATCTCTGTCAGCGGGTCATCTACAACTGTAGGCGCAACTTTTATTCTATCTCTGCGAAATGATACTTCTTGCCATACTCTACATACTGGACACTATTGCATAGTGTGCCAAAAACAATGAAACAGTCCATAAAAATGTTAGCAAACAAAATACAAATGGTGGGCATTCAAGTCCTGAATGTGACCATAATTTTTGGCTTCACCACGAAGAATGATCTCGACGAAGCATTTACTCAAAAAAAAGATTAAGAAAATTGATATCAATCAATTTCAAGCGTAATAAGTCATACAAAAAGGCAGCTTTACAACTATAAACATGATAAGCTAAATCTGCTCAGTGCTCACCCTGGACAGTGTGCGATTTAGAAGCCCATAACCTTTCATGGTATTCCACAACCTTTGGATGTGCCTTGATTTTTGAAGGTTTAAAGCCAGTCAAGTAAAGACCATCCAAGTTTTTCACCCGAGAGAGAGCAACATAGACCATTCCATAACCAAAAGACTTTGTAAGGTCGGTATGAAGACAAGAAAGAGTCATTCCCTGGCACTTATGTACACTAAGGGCCCAACCTAGTATGAGTGGAATCTGTCTACGAGTGGCCACAATTGTGTCACCATCAAGAACATCCCAGGACTCAGGAGTTACCACCATCACAAGGCCTGTATCAAACTTAACTATCGGCAACAACCCGCGTGGGCAGATATCATAGATATACTTATTCTTCCCAACATTCCGCTTCTTTAGAAAATCTACAATCACACCAGTTGCACCATTTACAAGCCCACAACTTCCATGGTTTAAATTTTTCACCAACATCACTTTTGCACCCAAACATATATCCAGTTCCTCAGCAGCAATTCCTTTTCTAAGCTCACATTTCCATAGCTCAGATCCCTCATCCAGAGCTGTATATGTAATAATTTCTGCGCCTAAGTTTCTCAGAACATCATTATTTACCTTGCTAACATCTTCATTCCTAGGATAAAGGGTGGTTATACGCTGCATTTCCTCTGTTGCTAATTTGCGGACAGATGTATAACAATTATGCAGTAATTTCAGTCGAAGAGAATTCTTGTGGCCTCTTCTTATATCCTGAAGCAATTCAATCATCTCATAATCAGACTGTCGGAAAATATGAGTAAGCTCAACCTGCATATCAAAACTAGCATTCCAGCAATCAGCTTCAAAAGCAAATTCTTTCTTGTGATTAGGAACCACAACGGGAGGAAGTTGAAAGAAATCACCAGCTACAATGAGTTGTATTCCACCCCATAATGTGTCACCGGACCTTTTCTTGTTTATTCTTATCATACGAGCAATATATTCAATAGAATCAAACAATTCACCATCAATCATGCTCACTTCATCTATGATTAGGACCTTTACTTTTTTCCATCTTCTAACAGCTGATTTTTTTTTTGCAACAGCGGACAGCAAACATTCTCTATCCCCTTTCCCAAGCCCCACACCTGAGAATGAGTGGAGTGTTTGTCCATTGATGGCAAAGGCAGCAATCCCAGTGGAAGCCGTGACATATATATTTTTAGGCCGATGCATTTTCTTTAGCAAAGCAATGGCATAATTGAGCAAAAAGCTCTTTCCAGTACCAGCGGATCCAGTCATAAACACAGACTTTCCAGTTGACACAGCATGCAGGACCGCAATTTGCTGGGTAGATAGAGTTATGTGGCTGCTATGTGATTTTTCTGGATATTGAAATGTAGTTAACTCCAAATATTGTCCAACTTTGGTGTTGGAAAAGTGCAGAGCTTCCTTATGGCTTGGTTGATGTATCCCTTTAGAGGTGGCCTCTTGGACTCCCTGCTCCAAAGGCTCATGTTTCACTGATGTGATTCCAGATCTGACATTCAGCTTCTGCTGCTGTTTTACAGAAATTTTTCTCTTAACATTCAGATAGTGACAGCTCAAGCCGCTGGATTTCAATAATTTCAATGCTGTTCTAAATAAACATGACATCCTTGTCTAACCTCATACACTGATTATAGGACTAAATATTAACTTCAATTACATAGCTCGGCACGGAAGAAGACGGGCCACAACAGAAAATGTGCAAGTACTGTAACTTTCATGCTTCCATCTTGCCAACTGTTGGCAACTTTTATTCATTCACTTCCAATAAATCACTGACATTACAGACCAACACATACAATACAAAATCAATATTTTTCAAATTGAAATTGCTAACACTTTACATCCATCATTCTGTAGTCTAGAAATTCTGGGACTGACCAAGGTTTTGGGACAGCTAAATTATCAAGGACCATATGTAATAACATGCAAAAAGAATTCTGGAAATTAGTAAACCCGTAAAAACACTTATGTTAACATCATTAACTATTACGCCAAAACTCATCTTATCAACTTTAAATTCCATTGAACAGGAAAGCCCTAGCTATGCCAATTGAAGTTGTGGCAATAGGGATAACATTATCCAAGAATCATTATGACTAGTATAGCAAAAGAAATTCAAAAAAAGAAAAAGCCTCATCTAAGAACATTCACACAGCTAAACTTAGCCAACTTCATTTTAGTTATATATGAATAAGGCCCAACATTCAAAGTCTTTCAGTCAGTAGAATGGGCATAACTGTGCCTACTGAAATCATCCTTGTAAGGCAACCTCTTCCAAAAATCATCATGACTAGCTAGTACGTACAGAAAAAGAAGTGCAAAACAAATCCTAATCTAAGAACATTTACAGCAAATTTTCTCAAGCCCACTTCATCATTTTCACGCAAATGTTCATCAATGAGATTCAGATTGCCTTCTGATTCATGGCACAAGTCCTAAGAATTCTCAGACTGTGTTCTCATAATTTATTGTACTCAAGGAAAAGAATATAAATTGAAATGGGATCAACAAATCAAGCATAAAAATTCCCAAGTTCAGTATAAAATAGTAAATTGTTTTTTTTTATAAAGAAAATAATCCATGGATTACCTCCGAGGAAGAGCGGAAAGGTTGGTTGTGTTTGGGAACCGCAGAAGGGATTGATCTCTTCTGTCGTGCTTAACGCCTTTGACCCAAATCCCTATCTCAAGTTCGGTTCGGGTCGATATTTTAGGCTAAAAATAAAAAATAAAAAATAAAAAAAAAACTTTGGGCCCAAAATTTTAAATGAAACGAGTTTAAATTTGTTGTGTCTTTCATTGCCTCGAAAAATAACATCTCTCTGTATAAAAAATTACTTGTATTTATATTGAATTTTTATTTTACAACGCATTTTTTGTCATTGTAAAAATGGTAATTAATTTTTATTTTTCCACCTCTAAGTAATATAAAAAAACACAAAACCTCTTTTTTCGATTAAAAACTCATAAAATAATACAACATAACAAAATTTTAAGTAAGGATATAATGTGATAATCTATGGTTGTATTATATCTTTACAAGCAAAATTATGCGTTTACTTCTGTTATATATAAACTAATATATTGGAGTAGAATTAATATAGGGTGTTTGGTTACATTTTTTTATTTTTCAATATATTTTGATAATAAAAAAAATTTCGTAAATTTTTTTATCTGTAATAAATATTAAAATTGTGTTTGGCATAAAATACTTTCCTCTTTTCGCCTTCCCCCTCCCCCCTCTTCCCTCTCTCCTTGTGCCCCCATCCTTGTGAAGGCTTTTTCTTGTCAAGTTTTTTTTTTTTTTTTGCAAAAGGCCTTTGCAAATTTTTTATTTGATAAATATTCCACCAAATACCTTTATATCACCTTATTATTTTCTTTTTAATATACTAAAAAAATGTTTGAGCCAAATAAATCAACTCACTCACCCAATCAACAATCCTATGAAATGAGCTATACGGGTTGAATATATTAATTAATAGCCCCCAGACTTTTCCCAAGTGAATTTTTGAAACATAAAAATAAATAATATCATTAATAAAATTTTCCTCTTTTTAAATATTTGCAAACACGGGGATACAAGAAAAGGTGTTTGGAGAAATGGCTTCCGATTAGTCAATCTCAATACAATTACAAAATCCTAATATTTCATCAATGCCACTTAACCCTATAAGAATGTTTTTTTTAAAAAAAACTTTTCTCCATATTAAAATCCAAATGTGATAGAGGAAGATGATATAAAAAATTCATAGAGGTATTAATTTTAAAAACACTCGCGAGAGTGATTTGAAATTCAATGCAATGCGTCTCGATTAATTAATTCAAATATCTATTTCAATATTTTTTAGGAACAAACATCATTTAGCTCTTGGGGTGAGTCAAATCATCATTTACCCCTGTGTACAAAGTCAGCTCATCACTAAGTTAGCCTTCAAAATTAACACCGTTTAAGAAATATCATTAAGTGATGATGTGACAAACTTGTAATTAGTTAATTGATGATGCAAAAAGTCATATTAGAGAAATAAATTAATTAAAATAATAAAAACTAATTAATATACAAAATAAAATAAATATTATAAAATAAAATATATGGACTCAAATAAAAAATATAATTAGTAGAGAAAACAAAATATTATATTATTTAATTTTCTATCAAGGTCTTAGGCCATATGCGAGATGAAATATTTATTATTATTATTATTGTATATAGGTTAAAAATTAGATGTAGAGTAAGAAGTTAAAAAATAAAGATTTTTTATGTAAATTGTTTATTTAGGGTCCATGTTGTTGGTACAAAAATAGTGTAAATAAAAAAATTATATGAAATGTAAATGCAATGAGACGAAATAACATAAAATTTTAAGAATTTATCTTAAATGTTTAAATAGTAAGAAAATAAGATAAAAATAAAATATTCTTTAGTTAATTGGAGGTTACCTAAAAATATGCAATGACATACACATAAAAATGCATGCACATGTATTATAACATGACAAAACATGTAAACAATATATATCATGTCTTTTAATAATTATGAGCCCATACTTAGCTCCAATTATGTCGAGATGGGTGGCCACCTATCCGGCTATAATCTTATGTATGCATACAGATATTACGTGACCTATGATATTTGTTATTGACTCACCTTCTTGGTATTATAAGTGCAAAATAAGTCATTTTGTATCATTGCACCCTACCACATCTTTCAGCATAGATGGGGTGTAGCTATTTTATCCTTCAAATGATTTTAAAGGTGTGGCCCCGTATCGGATTTAGTCAATTCTTTCACTCCGATTACAATCGGCCCATAATGGTTGAATCTAAA
>JAVDBV010048201.1:0-26619 GCA_032619315.1 Piper longum | reverse complement strand
GACGCAATAGATGAGATGATTAAGGAAAGAGAATGAGATGGATGGGGGATGCTACCGCTCGAGGGCGACGGCTCCTGTTAGTGCCCTTGTGAGAGTTCTTGAGGAAGTATATGGTTTTTATTCAACAGGAGGGTTAGCTCTCCTGTGCCAGTTGATATTAGTTATTTTCCGGACCGGTAACGCTCGTTACTGACGGTTTTATACTATATGTAGGTGACGACCATGAGATTGAAGTGCCAGCCTAGACGGAGGAGCAATGAGGTCTTTCGCACACACACATGTATTCGGTGACTAAATGTTTAATATTCTGTTTTTACTTTTATTATATTTGAATTGATGTGAAGTAGTGAAAAGCATGATAATATTATTGAATGCTAAGAAATAATGCCATGATGTGAATAATGAATAAAAAACATAGGTGGTCTTCATCTTAAGACGCCGAGAGTAGATCCGGGTCGGCTTAACCGAATCTAGTAGATTATCGAACGGTTCGGTCGCTAGTAGCATTTTCGGGTCGGTTCAAGGGTGAACCGAGTCGGGGTGTTACAAAGCGGGCTGCGTGGGTAGGGGATAAGAATTAAGGTAAAATTTTAAAGAACACGGTATCATTTTCGTAATTAAAAATTGACTCGATTTTGATTCGAATAAAAAATAATAATTTATTTTAAATAAATTATAAAAAATTAAAAAATATAAAAAAAATATTATAAAATATTGATTTAAACTAATTAATTAATTATTAAATTTTTATATAATATCGATTCAAACCAATTCAATTGAACCCGTTCTTAAAAAATTTACACAACTCTAATTCCCGTTCATTTTAAAAACTTATTCTCATTCAGATTGTGATTTTTACAACCATCGTATATTCCCGTCGCGCCATCCTCTCATCTAGAAACCCTAACCAACACAACCTTCCTCCCATCAATCTCCGGCGACCACCACCCCCTGCCTCTCCTCTGTTATGACGGGAACAGGCGAGATTCTGATCCCTCGCCCAAATTGATCTCAATACAACAACCTTATCTCTAGGCGGTGACGCACTTGTCGAGACCAAATTGCAGGTTTTGTTCCGAAGGTTGGTCGTGGCATGTGATAAATCACGGTTGCTTCTTGCAAGAATGAGCCCCATACAACTCGGCATTCACAGCCCTTGCGCTACGCACAGGGTTTTACTTCCACCTCCCAGTTTTTCCACTGGCCTGCACTCCACGCGGGTATCTGTTGCACGAAACGTGTCTTTTCGGCCTCTTCGTTCGATAGGGGTCAGGTTGTCCGCCGGCTCGCAGCGGCCGAGTTTCGTGTGCTCGTTTGGTGGCAAAGAAAAGCAAGGGAATGATGGGGAGGTGTAACATCTTTTTTTTGTGCCTCTCTAGTGCTACTTCTATATGTCTAGCGATGCTTCTTAGTGATGATTTTGATAATTTTGTGTGGTATTTGTAGGAAGTTGAAATTATTTTACTATGTTATTTATTGATTTCTTTGATGAGAAGGAAATTTTGTTTGGTTGTACTTGTAATTGGTATTGATGTTTGCAATGGTTTTGTGGTAGCTGTAAGAAGTGGAAGTTTGTTTCCATTGTATGTAGTGGGAATAAGTAATTCGTATCCTTAGGAATGTTAATGTTCTCTATCGGAAACATCATCAACGCTTCTATATTGATTTATTGGATTTTTTTTTATTGGAAGGAAATTTTGATTGAATGTATACTTCTGAGCGGTAACTAGTTGGTTTGATGTTTTAGTCCTCTATATGGAAAAGTTTGGAGAAAAGCATGAGTGGGTTCAGAGAGGAGCGGTCTATTCAGGACGTGTTGAGAGATCAGATTCGAAAAGGAGAGTATGCTGATGAAGGCGGCTCTGGAGGTGGCTTGGGCGGTAGTGGAGGTGGTGGTGGAGGAGGTTCTGGGGATTCAGAGGATGAGGGGCTTGATGGTTTACTGGATGAAATACAGCAAGTAGTTTTAGCCACCCTCACCTTTATATTTCTGGTAAAAAAATTTACATGATGCTTTTCTTTATCTTTTTTAATTGTGTTTCATATGAAGGTTCATGTGTTGCAATTGCATTGTAGCAATGTGTACTATGTTTAAAATTTTTTAACTGGGCATGGTATTTCATTCTGGTTAAGAGTATGCAAAAGGATCATGTAGTTTTCATACATAATTGCCCACCTGTTGTGAAATAAAAGTATTTTAGGAATAATCCAGCTCAACTTATAGCTTCAAAAAAAAGGATTAATTATTATTTATAGTTACTTTTCTGACCTTGAAATTGCTATATGAATGAATTAACATGTTTATGTCTGATGATTTCTGTGTTTAAAATCCTGAACGTGTGATGAAGCCTTTAAAGCGTATGCTGTAATCCATTATTGCTTTCTGTTTGTCACTTTGAACCAGTTGTAATAATTGAAGATGAATTACCTGCTCTCAATTTGGGTTTTCCTGTTTCTGCAGTATATATACATCATCAGGGGTGAAGAATTGTTTCGGCTTGCCAAGGACTATGTGACATATCTGTTCAATAGAAGAAAAAGCGTCAGGCTTGAAAGGGCAATGTATGCCTGGAAAAGGTTTTTCAAGGGGCTGACTAGGAAGAAAGTGCCAAAGAGGTACACACTGGAAAAAATAATTCGAACTACTCCAACTTGGTACTATAGCCCAAGGGGATACAGGAACGTAGAGGACGATATTGAATCCCTAGAAGATGATTGAACTAGCTCTTATTATATTAATGGTTGTCCTGGACTACTATATTTATTGCCTGCATTATCGCAAGTTAGAACTTTCGTCTAAACGACATGGTATTTTCATTTTGTTTGCAAAACCCAGTTTTGGATTCTCAATGTTTGCTTTCACAACACATGCCACACACTTGCCTCCGAGGTAGCTTCTTGAGATCCAATGTCTTTTTGCTCCTGCCTGTGGTCCACGTTCTTACAGAAAATTGCAACAGTTAGCGAGAAAATAGCAAGCCAACTATACTTTCTTGCATCTCTGCGCTTTGGGCATTGATTCAGCTGGTGATGTGAGTGACTATAATTTCGTTGAATTGGCTCGCTCTAACAAGTTTTCTTACCTGAGGAAAGCAAAACTTGGCCGTGCAAAACGTCTGAATTGTTCTTCTCTTGCATTAGTTAACACGAAGCCTACCTTGCTATGAACATTGGAGATGCTGCCAGAATATTGTACATATATTTGAGCCAACGACACAAATTGTCTTATAAAAAATGACAATATTTTACCCAATTAAATTCTTGTCCATGCTTGAATTAAAATAACGCCGGCCTTAGCAACTCTCATGGAGTTCAAAAGATTCCAGATTAGTTAAAACACATGCAAAGCTTTACCGATTGTGATGAACCATGAAATAGGAACCGTCTCAGTTCTCAGGAGACGGGATCTAATCTATACAGATCAGTAAAGAGCACAACCTTGTCGCAGTGGCAGAAAGCAAATGTCGTCGCCATTAAACTTATTTCATCTCCATCAAACTAGGCGGCAACTTGAAAAAATAATAAAATAAAAATTGTATTGTTGATTAAAAAATATTGAAGCACAAGGAAAGAGTCATTTGTTGCCAAATCCTCAAAAAAAAAAAAAAAACCTTGAGCATATTTTAGCGTTTTTAACATAATACATAATGACAATAACATGCAAATGTTGCTGCATAAGTTAAAAGAGAACGCCTGGATGATAACAGTTCTCATGCCTAGTGCACGTTACTGAATGTCCTCCCAAGCAATTTCTCAAGGATTTTCTCACATAATTAAAGAAAATACTAAGACAAATTGTTATAACTCCACAGCCTTGTTTAGACACAGAAATATCTGTTGTGTACAAAAACATGTTAATTTTGGCGGACATTACTGCGAAAGATAATTCTCACAGGTAGGGTTTCCAAATGTTGCATCCACCAATTCTCAGCGATTTTCAGCAAAATTTTCATCCAATAGTAATCTACCTGTAATAACAACCAACTGGGAAATCTGTAATTCACAAACCATTGGCAGCTGAAGCAGCTTCTGCAGCTTTCTTTTCTTTCTGTTTTTCTCTGCGTTTTTTATTCTTTAGTGCATTCTTGCTCATTTCTCTGCTTCATCATTAAAGATAAATAATTAAAAGGAAATTCGTCAGAGGGTAAGCAGTTAAGCAATTGAAGAGTCAGTATAAAAATGAAACATGACTTGCAGAGAAAGGCATAGTCTACATACTCGGAGGGGCCACCACCGAATAGCTGCCAACGACCAAAAGAAGTAAAATATCTTGTTAGTATTTGAGAGACCATATCATTAAAAGTAACTCAATGAGTAACGGCACAGTGTCATCTATAATATTCAAAATTGCATTTCGCAGTCTGCATTATAAGCAAAGGACTTGGAAACAATTGATGGGGTACTAATGATAGTAATGTGTTCATGTACCTCAGCTTGAGCTGCTGCTGCCTGTTTGGCATGTGGTGGTCGATATGCAGCAGGCTTTTGAGCAGGAATGGTAGTAACCTTTGTAGAAGCCACTGAATGCTTTTGAGCAGGCATAGTAGTAACCTTTGTAGAGGCCACTACTTGATTTGAATTTTGTTCGACAATGGAACACCAGCTTAATGAATAAGATCATTCTACTACAAAATGCAATTCAAGAAACAAAGAAATAAAGCCCTGGCTTGGTTTCTTCAACTTTTAGTGTGCCAATTGACTTGATAAGCTCATCAATCGAACAAAATTTTCCAGGATTTTCTGGTCTCCAACCAGCCTGTACCAATAATAGAGATGAAATGCATTACCATAAAAGACAATTTTGGCAGTAAATTTTATCTCCTCCCGTTGGGCTCATAAGTCTGAACCTGGTAAAGCTTGTCAAACATCTGTTTATAGTATAAGGCACCATTGTGAAGAAAAATTTTAATCCTGCAGGCAAAAGGCACTATTAAAAGATGCCATCCAAAGTTTCAAATTATCAGACGTACCCATTATCTACTTGTAATCTTGGAGCTGTTGTAGCAGTCATAAAATAAAGTCCATTTGGAGACCATTCGCTAGTCACTGACCATTCTGATAATTCTACTTGCTTGGTTTGAGAGAAAATGTGAGAAAGGAAATCTGTTTTCCATCATGGTAGAAAACTTCTTCACAAACCATTTTCCTACAAAAAATGTATGTTAATGATGGAAAGTGAGGAGGGTGTTTCACAGATTTTCGTTTCTTTCTAACCAAACACATGATAGGAAAATTAGCTTTTCTATTTCTTTCTTAAATCCTTTTTTATTTCTTTCTCACATAATGTATCAAACCAAACAAACCGTTATTGAAAATAGGTACTATCATTCTTTACTAACATCAATACTGTGAAATAAGCATAGAAGCCAACTATATCCTGGCTATTTGTTTTAGAGAATAAAAGATTCATTTCAATTCATTTCACCCAAGGAGAGATGTATTTCTTGTCTCTGTCACACAGACACATGTATAATCATGCTTAACAAAAACAGATGATGAAGTTGATGATAATTAAAACCAAGTATGAGAATATATTGTAAAAATCGTAAAAAAAAAATTTTAACTAATTACATGGACTTGGTCTAGGAAGGATAGGATGTGGGAGGATATTTTGGTTATGATTAGAGATTTTAGGGGAGTTGGGTAGCATGTTTATCCGGTTAAATCCTTGTGTTTGGGCGTCTTCCCACACCGTAGTCAACGCTACTTCTTCTTCACTTCATCAACATCGTCTCTTCTTCCCCATCACCGGTTCTTATTCTCTTCTTCCTTTTTCCTACGGTACATCTCTCCCTCCTTATTTCAGTTTCCATGCATGCATACTTTGAATACAGGTAAATGGTAGTTGTTGATAATTGTTACGGCTCCTTGGGTACCAAGTTGGGGAAATGAGGATAGGCCGGTAGATCAACTGTCGTCCGCCGGGACCGCTACTTGACATTACTTCATGGGAAACAACGGAGAGAGGTAGAGGGTGAAGCACAAAAAGGAGGAACTATATCAGGTGGAGGTCGGTACAGCTCCCGCTTCTTCGCCGCCATCAACAAGGACTCCGACGTCCCCCTCCCCCAGTCGAATGTTTGCGAAATCATCTCCAAATACATCCAAAACCACTGCCTGGTCTAGCCGGGCAAGAGGAATAAGGTCATCTACGACCCCATCCTCTGCACACTCTTTCGGCGGAAGGCGGTGAACAGCCTCCATTTGTCCGACCTCTTGGCCTCTCACTTCATCGACAACCTTTTGTCCCAAGATGAGTCATTCAATCTTTGGTTTTCCGAGGATTTGTTCTACAAGCCAAAAAGCAAGGGTTTTTTAAGCGGAAGCGCAAAACAGGGGGAGGCCCCCGACACGCCTAGAAAGGGTTTTGCGTCGGTTATAGTTGACAATGTGAAATTTGTGTACCTGAAGCGAAGTCTGGTTGTGAATTTCTTGGATGACCTTGATACGTTCGAGGATAGGATGGTTGGGAGCGTTGTTAGGGTTAAATCGGAGTTGCAGATCCTCAGAATAGTTTGTTCCGGCTATACCTGGTTACCATAGTGGAGAGGCTTTCAAAGACAAATGAGATTGGTGAGGGTTCTACATGTTTTGTTGTCTTGCGAGCTTATGATGCTATGAATGACATCCGGATTACCATGCTTTCATATGGTGATTTTGATAAGGAAGAATGTGATGATTTGAAGCAGAGAGTGAATCAAGGTCTCGTTTGAAGGCTTTCAGTGGCAGAACTTGAAACCAAAGCTCAAAGCTTGTGCAAGTTCATAATAGATCATTGGATTGATCCGGAACTCTCATTATTACAAAATCAAATTGATAGAGCTAGCAAAAAAGGGCACCAACGAGAATTATATGAATACGTGAAGAGAAAAGAGTTGCTTGAAACTTCAAAGGAGAGGTCTCGACTGATGGCAGAACCTATCAGAGTTGAGGCAGATCCTGATGTAGAGTTTGAAGACAATGCATGCCATGATAAATATGTGCACCACAACTAAGGAACGTCGGTCGCGGTTGCGAGTTCACTTGCAAACTATCCAAGTCAGTATAATTACTTGAAATGTCGTATATTCCTTCTGACAGCCTTGGTCGGCCTGAATACAAATTCGACCACCATGCACCGAGTGCAATTGGGATGAAGGAATTGATTTAATCCGCCATAGGGCCATACTTTTAAAATTACTTGAAGATAAAATACATGCCCCCATGCCGAAAGTGACAGAGCACAGTGGCGCAAGATGGCTCATTATGCACTTGTGATACTAAAAAGGTGAGTTAATGGCAAATATCAGTAATTATATGTCGTGGGCCACGTAGCTTGTGCGCGCATGTATGAGATTGTAACTGGATGGGGCGGCCACCCCTCCCGGCATAATAAGAGCTCGACATAGGCTCATAATCATTAAAATACTCAAATTCATAAGCCGGGGAATATATTAACTTGTTTTTTATAATTATATAACTTAGTGTTTTTATCACTAACGCGAAATTACCTCCGCACATGAGCAGCTTTAGACTGAGGATTAAGAATGTGATTGGTAGTTCTTTTGCCAACCTAGGTTTTGCAAATTGATAAATAAAATTATACTTCTTTTTATACTCTTTGTGTTATAAATGTGACTATGAGAAACGGTCTGTGGGACTTTGTGTTTACGTAGTTAATTTATTTTATGTATTGTTTCATGTTATCATAACATGATTTATTTTTATGATTAGTAAATTTTTTTTAGAATTATTTGTCATGTTACGGTTCATGTGCTTGAATTTTATTTTTGCATTCTTTATCTTTTTGGGTAACCCCCGGCCGGCAAGGGCGGGTCGTTACATATATGCAAAATAACATTGACAAATAATTTAAGTCCGTAAAAAATTAAAGAGACACACACATGCTTTGGAGGCATGGTTATCACAACAATTAAAATAATCCACAACTTAAAAAGTATCTTTTACCGACCATGTCACCCGGTAAATTGCCAAACCTGGCCAAGCATAGAATTGAATAATATAATTAAGGACAATAATAGGAAAAAATGGCTATCACATAATTAAATTGAAAATAATTAGATTTAAATATAAAAGGTTCACAAAAGGAGTCACTTCACATACTTGCCTTAAGTAATAGGACGATAAGAGCAAGATTTTTGTCATGGGTCATAGGAAACATGAATCTCTTGATTCTTAAGAGAAAAATGCTTTGCGTGGTACATGAACATCAGTTTTAAAGCAACTTGATAAGCAGGATACAACTTCTTTATGCTAGAATTTACTTTCAGGATATCGAAACAGTTCACAAACAAAACATGTGAGTGAATAAGGCCACAAGCAATATTTCTCAAATACACATACATTAACACCAGTGAAATTGAAATTGTAAGCAGGTTACACCTTCCTTTTGGATTCCATCTGACTGTGTTGTAGCGGCCATTTCCAAGTTCCAATGGCGGATTGCATTTCTTGTCAAAAATTTTTGCTTTTGCAGGCATGATTGAGAAAAGTTAAGGGCAGTCACTTTACAGCGACAAGTGTACTATAAAAGATCCAAGGAAAACCAGGCAGAAAATAGAAAGAAAAAAAAGAAGGATACATCCATAGACAGCAGCAAATTCTGTGCCAGTTGATGACCACTGAACATCATGGATAGGCTCCTCTTTACCTGATAGAGCACTCTAATTACGACCACTTACAATTGGCAGAGTAGATAATATAACCAATTTAGGTTCACAGCATTTGTTTAAATAACATACGTAGAGGCACAAGTCCTTCATGTGCCCCATCAGTTGTCAAGTAGTTCAACTTGATTCCCATAATAACTCTGGTTGCTTTTATCGATGTCTGCTTGAGCTACGATGAGAAGGCCAGTAGCACCAGTGTTCCAGTGAAGCTGGACAGTGGAACATCTGAAAAAGCTCCTTCGAGCAATTGGCTGAGATTGTGATTCTTTATCAGAAGCAAAAATCTGAACGCTAGCAGGGATTCCCTAAATTGATAATACACATACTGTCAGAAATCTGAAAGCAATTCATGTAAATGCCTAAGAAGTTAATTAAACCTTAGATTCGGTAACAAAGGCAGCAACATGGGATCCAGGTGTCTTAGAAATCTCCAGAGCAGCTATACCTGGTAGTCTCAACTTATATATAACTCCCTTGGAGAAGTCCCCAGTATCAAAAAATTGAATCTCATTTGTAGCCAATCGACATGCAACAGATTCATCCGAGCTAAATTGAATAGAAGGCCTGGTAACCAACCAGACCAAGTAAGCAAAAAAATCAAACCCGGCTAAATATCTATGATGTGGTGCTTACCATGTAGATTTTGTCATGTTCTTCTGGTGTTGTTGATACACAGGAATACCCAACTCTGCGTTCCACAAAATTAGATTCTTGTCTTGTGGAGTTGAGCATTTCTGAAATGTTTGCACGTAAGTTCCACATGGGGACAAAATGGCAGCTTGAACAGATGGAACTTCAAAAGATTTGATCTCAACCAATCTACGAGCATTGTAAACACTAATTGTAGAATTGTTCTTCATCAACACTAGTTTCGATCCGTTCTCACAGAATTTTTCTGTAGAGCATGTGACTCTTTCAAGCTTAATCTGTGGTTAGCCATTGCTAAATGGAGGCCCATTCCATACAGAGAACCCCTCTGGTTCTCGAACTATGAGACAAAAAAATAAAATAAAAAGATAAAAGAACAGGAGAAAGGGCGGAAGGGAGATGGCTTCACTGATTTATCAATAAAGAGCTAGATATGTAGACAAATTGATGGAAAGAAACCAAAAATTTCCAAAGGTGGATTGTCCATGGCAGCCATGGCTCTTATCTCCCAATTTCCAAGGTTGTCAGTATTTCCAAACCTTCACCGACGTGAGAAACATAAATGCTGCAAATCGAGATATATAAATTATACTACACAACGCAAAGCTGCAAATTTACACTCTCATTTGAGACATAAACTTGCACAAAGTAGCAGCCCATGAAGATGATCATTAAAGAATAACTTTTTCTGCAGGAAACAGAAATTCAAGAGAACCAAACACGAATAGGCCAAACTAATTATAGTATTCTACTATACCCTCCCACAAACCTCACTAATACCATTGAAAATTCAAAATTGCAGCAACAAGAGCACTTGGACAATTACCACTTCGCTAAATCTCCACTCTAACATTCGAAACCAAACAACTCAATCACCAAAAACCGAATTACTTTGCCTTCAACCAAATTACCACATCAAAACAAACTCCAAGCAAACATTTCACACGCAATCTTCCCAAACGAGACCGTCCACGAGGCAACGAAAATTGCCGCTACTCAAGAGAAAAATAATCATATTCCTAACACATTCCCTTGTTCGAGAGCTAAACTAAACAACAGTTCAAGACAATTAAGAGTTCTTCGATGAAACTACGATTTGCAGACATGAATTTGGATGCCATAATACAAAAAGAAGGAGATGCATGAGAAGCACACCGAATGCATCCCCGGAAATTTGACGGCTTTCACCCTCGCCTGCCGGCGACGTCGACGACGGCGACGATCTTGCAGTTCGCGGCAGGGAGAGCTTGGTCTGCTTGGAGAAGAAGGTATATTGGGCCTAAACGTGAAACGGGCCTCTTTGTGAATAATGGGTTTTGAGTTGATGGACCATAGGCCCAATAACATGGGCCCAAAGCTGGATTAGGAAGAAAGTCCATTTTGTACATGGTTTGAACCCTCTAGTTCGAGAGCTTAAAATAATTAATTTAATTAAGATGAAATTTTTATTAGGTGATTGTAAAAAAGATAATAGGCAGTTTTTAGCCTTCCCACAAAAAATATTATTTCTCGACAGATCATACGATTAGATTTGATGAAAGCTCGTGTAATATAAAATTGGAAAATGATTGATGCAGACATGAATAAAATATAAAATATAAAATATTCTACATTTTGTGGCCATTACAATTTGTAATTTAGTTATCTTTAGAGAAATAAAAAACTTTTTTTAGATTTAGATCTAGCAAGGGGAAAACTCTAAACTTGTAGACATGTTTTTTGGCCACTCATATATAATATAATTACAACTTTGATTGATCAAAAAAAAAAAACTTACACAATCATTGGGAGAACGTGTAATACTTACTTGATAAAATATTGTTTATTATTAGGATGAATTATATATTTTTAATTTAGCTAATTATTTTTTAAAAATAATTAAACTTATTTATACTACACTTTAAGTTATATTACAAATTTTATTAAAACCTCTTAATTTTGTATTAAATGGTAGGATGAATTAAGAACATTAGTTAGGCTCATAATAGGCTGAACTAAAACAACGATCATGGGTAAAAATAAAGTCTTGAAATAGGGCTAGCAACAAGCTAAAATAAACTCATAAGCTAATACTAACACCAAGTCAAATGCGAGAATTTAAAGGACAAAATTTTCTAAAACAATCAAATTATAAAATCTATCAACTTAGTTATATATTTAATACCTACTAAATTTAATACCTACTAGGTAATATCTTATATATAAGTAAAGATAAACTATGTATCTTTAACTTAGCTAACAAGTCTTGAATGGATACTTAACTCATTATGTTACACTTTAGGCAGGGTTACAATCTAACATCAACTATACCATTTATAATTTTTGGAAGACAAACAAACATGTATACGCACCTAAATTTTGAGTCTCCAATTGATTGTTTCAATGTACGCACGCTTATAATAAAAAAAATTGAGGATGCATAACAAAGTAAAAAGTTAGGTCCAGAACATCTTTAGTTTTGTGGGGTACATGGGCTCACGAGTTGATGATGGAAGCACGTGCATGGGCCTTTATAATCCAATTTGGTCCAACTTTGTCCTATGGTAAATAAAAAATGAATATGAACATGGTGAGGCCCATTACCCATCACCATGTCTCTCTACATATAATTCACTTTGAATGCAATCAATTGTTAACACAAATTCACGCCAAAATCTACCCCAGCTAGCTCTCACAAGAAACAGATAATAATCACGGCCATTGTGTTTAAATGACGATTAAGATTGTAAAACGTATGACTTGAGAATTTTTAAAATAAAATGATTCATGGTCGTAAGCAAGCAATACCTTAAAATATAATTTCATTGTTATCATTGAAAGCTCGATTGGGCTATCATTCTTGATTGTTAAGAAAAATGTGGTGGGCACCATTAAGACTTAATGTTATTGTTTGGGTCTTAATACTTAATGTTGTTATCCTTACAACAAATTACCACTCTTTCTGGTATGAAAATAATTTACCAGGCTAATGAGTTCAATGTGAACCTTAATATATATTTATGAGTCGAGCTGAATATTTTTTCGCGTTTGAATACATCGAGTTCGAGTTTCGAGCCGAGTCAAACCAAATACTCATTTGTTCAAGCTCTATTCGCTATTCAACGAGCTTATCCATTTAAAACAAAATATTTTTTTGAACACAAAATTAATAAATGTGAGCTGAATTAAACATAAAAAGTTCGCGAACGGCTTGATTCAGTGTACACCCTTAATACGTACTATCCATGTTGTTCGTATAAATGGAATTATTTGAGGTGGAGCCTTTTTGTTAACCTTTGATTAACCAGTTAAGATATACCAAAACCAGACTATAATTAAGAATTCAGGGTGGTGCGTTCATCGGCAAAATGCATTAATTTCATATAATTAAATATTGATTCGCAGATTTGAAGTGTCCGCATCGGGAAGAACCACTCAACCAATTAAATAAAAATCCTCAAAAACAAACGAAAATGAAGGAAACAACCTGTCCTCCAAAATTTTCTTATAATTTCAGCAATACCCTCCCCAACAAACTCATATTAAGTGAAGTTAGTTACTTCACATTTTGATTAAAATTTTGACAGAAAAGAACAGAGGACAATTTTTTTTTTCTCAATAAATTTAAAGCCATATTTGTAACACTTGAAAGTTCAAGTCAACCCATATTTTACTATAAAAAGCAAAAAAATTACTACTAATAATATTACGAAGCCAATCCAAAGTTTGCGACAATCGGTACATGCATTAGAGTCAATTTGCCAACAAATTAAACAACGCAAATACAATCAATAATAACGTGGATTATTACTAATCAAAATGCCAAGTATTAATCTTATATTATAACTGTATAGTTAGCACACTCTGTATATTGTGCATGGTAGAGATCCACCCCATTGACCGAGGGTAAAACAGTCCAATAAAGTTTGGTTTTTCCTGCAGTGTGGTGACTCGTGACCATGCACTGATCATTCACTTCTCTGTCTCCTTCTTCTTCCCTCTCTTCCAAAGAACGTGCAAAAGAGCTCCCACTTTCCTCTGCTATAGTGGTGGTGGAAGAGTAGGAAAGGTGTGTGCTTGACAATGGTGGACGACTTCATTGTCTGCGTTGATAGGAACGCGGCCTGTGCATACTGTGACGCTGCCAAGGGGAGCAGAGCAGGGGAGAGTGGTGGGGGTATGAAGAGCGAGGATGGGGAGATGACAGAGTGCAGGATTTGTCAGGAGGAGGAGGAGGAGCGTGCAATGGAAGCTCCATGTGCTTGCAGTGGCACCCTCAAGGTCCTCTCTTGCTTTACCTTCTGTTCTTTTCGTTCTGTTTAGTGTTTCTTTTTCTTTTTTTCTTTTTTTGGGGATTACATGCATTTTTTGTTTGTGGTTGGGATTTTGGTGGATGGGTTTTGTCCGATGTTGTCGTCTGTGATGTTCCGAGCAGTTAGAACGTATGAAATGTGCAAAAAGATGTGATTTTTGTGAGTGGGTTGACTTGAGATATTGTTTCTGGTTTCGTTTTGCTAATATGTAGTTTATATGCATGTCAAATCCGTAGTTTTCCTGTCTGTTTAACTGCGGTTTCTCACACTTTGTCAGGTTTTTGTTTCTTAAAAATTTTCATCTGTAGTGATTTCAAGTAGTTGTCTGGTTTCACCATTAGTGGTGCGTTTTTAGTTATACAAATGGTTTTTGCTTTAAAAATGCAGTTTTTTATAACATTTGAGTTTTATTGTGCTTCTCAGAGTCGGCTTTTGTTCATCTTCCTGGCCCGTATTTATTGCTTTCGGAGAAATGCTTGCTCGTTGACTTAGTCATTTCCCTGCTGCGGCCTCCGTGCATCCATCTTGATATTTTTTAATGCAATGCAACAGTATTTTGAAACTGCCACATTTTCAACCCTTTTCATTTTCTTTTGTTCTACGTCCCACTTTTCACTTGAGCATTTATATTGTTCACTCTGTAGAGCTGTTGTGTGCTTCAATGGAACCTGGCAGATGGGCGAAGAGCATTTCGTTGATAGATTATTGTGCCCGTTTACATGAGTTTGGGTCTTATTTTCATCTATTTCTGACAAGTTATTTCATACTTTGTTCAGTTTGCTCATAGAAAATGCATTCAAAGGTGGTGCAATAAGAAGGGAAATATAATATGTGAGATTTGCAATCAGGTACATATTCTTCTTTTGTATCTGCCATACATTTTATAGTAAATTGAATTTTATAGCAAACTTCTTTTGAAATGAGACTGTAAAAATTCACAATTTTAGCTTAAGTGGTCACTAGACTATCTTAATTGATAGATGAATATAAATTAACATTTTTTTTTACTTACGCTGGTTGTTATTTAAAGTTCTACAATAGTGATGAAGTTAACTCTATTTCTTAAACAGGCTTATGCACCCAACTACTCCATTCCACAAGGAAGTCCGGGTCCTGACAGTAGAGCAATTGAGATGAGGTACTCTAATTATCTTTCCTTGATCAAAGCATATGGTCGCATTTTAGTGTAATCAAAGCTTTTATTATCCCTCAATGGCTTGGTAGATGCTTCTATTTCCTGAGTAATTATTATGGGCTATCTTTGGCTGCTTTGCTGCTGCTATTTCGATAGCTGAGAAATATTGCAGAATTTAGCCATTCCAGTGTTATTGTCTGTAAATAAACTCTAGCAATGAATGAGAAATTTTGTCAAGGCTATTAATGCTCTTGGACACCATTCAAAAATGTAAATTTTCCCCTTATGAAAGCCATAGACTACAAATAAAAGCCTTAAGCTAAGTCATGATCACTCCTTACGAGAAAGCATTTATATTGCTAACGACATAGTGCAACTAGGTTGACTTCAACATCAATTATAAGTTGCTCTGTACCATACTAAGCTAAGACAGTGATTAGAATTTGCGCATTACATTGCATGGGAGGCATACTGTGTTAAGTGGTTAGTGAGGCCAAACAAATATCTTACTTTCTGATTCTTTTATCATCTAGGTTGACTGAATATTGCAATTTAAATTATATTTGCTTTGGTTCCAAGATTCAAGTACTTTTGTGTCTCATTTTTTTTCAATTTAGGCAAGGTTGGGGCTCAGAATTTGATTTAGAAGACCCTCGTTTCTTGGCCATAACCGTGGCTGAGCATCAGTTGCTTCAAGCAGAATATGAGGATTACACTGTAGCAAACTCTGGTGGCATTGCCTGTTGTCGTAGTGTTGCTGTTGTTGTATGTTATCTGAATATATCTGTCAAATTCATGCTGCTCCCTTCACTTAGTTCTGCGGTAAGCTTATGAAAGTTTCTTCTTTTTCTTTTTGATGATTCAGCTGATGATACTCTTGTTCTTGCGCCATGCTTTGATGATTGTGACAGACCTTGGTCAGCTTCAAGATGCATCTACTTTTTTCAGTGTAAGTTTGTAACAGTTACCGTGCTTTCTGCAAGGAAATAATTTCCAGAATGCTTTATTTTGTCATTAACTAAAAAACATTTCTCAACAGCTTCTCAGAAGGGCTAATAAGCTAACGACCTTACGTATTTTCTTTTGTTTTTTAAAAGTGTTTGACATTTTTAGCACGCTCTTGAGTTTATACTCATAAAATATTAGGATATGTTCTATCTGATTTGATGGTTGTAAAGCCTACAGAAGGGGTGAGTTTTAATGTGCTTTTATAGGTATTTCAAAGACTGAATTAGGTTAGTTTGACAGAGTTGATATGGATCATCACGAGTGAACTCCAGCACGAGTCCTATGCTGTGCTCCTTGTTTGTGGATTTTTTGTGTGGGAGGATTTTGGCTAAGGTGCAAGATGAGAGCACCCACTTCTTCAAAGTGGGAGTTGTTGTGCTTCCAAGTGGACGACCCCGATGGGGCTTGCTTACCGCTATGCAACTTCCCTAAGAGTTCTGAAATTGGTAGTAAATCCTTTTGATGAATCATGATTTCAGTTGTACTTTCAGGGCAGCTTTTTAATGGTCAAAGGTAGCCTCCTCTTGGGTATTAAGGGAGCTTTTAGGGTGTAACCCCCTTCATCCTTGTCATTAACCCTTGCTTCCAGTTAGATATTCAACAACTAGGGTAGGGGTGAAGCAACCGTGGTACCTTTCCAACCGTACTAACAGTTGGAATGAAACTTATGCTGGTGGCAGCTTTTATCCAATGCGAGACATGAGCCAAAAAATAAGATGGTAGGATTACAACGATATGTTTTCTTAGGGATAACCATTGACAAGTGTAGATTACACTGACATGGATGCAACTCTATTACAAAAAAGTGAAAAAAAAATAGAATAAAGATGTGGCCTTTGAACAACGATGGTCATCACAAAAGTGTAGTCATTGCTCCCACTTGGTTGCGAGTTCCTTGTAATAACAAAAGAAAGAATAATTATTACACATTGTGACATGTTGTACAGATTGTGACATGTTTTGATTTGAATGAGCATCCTAGATGAACCAAAATGATGTTTGACTAACCATTGTAGTGCAGTTATTAGTCTATGATTTTGTATATAAAAAGTGGTTAATTGATGTTATGCGCTACAATATTACCTAAACATGTCAGGTCACATGAGTTCGAATGATTATTTTGCTTGAAGAATTTCCCATACTACCTGCTATCAATTTTTAAAATATTTATTCACTCTTTGCCTTTTATTAGTATGCACTTTAAAATATTTATTTATTCTTACCATAAAATCATATTCATGGTAAGGAATTGGACCCATGCAAATGCTTTTGTCCCGCTATTGCTCTCTTGTCAACATGCATTCTTGAAAAATATTTATCCATTGTTATCAAAAACATCATACACACTCTAAACTAATGATCATGTACGCACAGTTTTGTTAAAGTTAGATTTGTTTATTCACTCGAAGGATTGGTATCTGACTTTTAAGCTCACATATCATCAACTCTCACTCAATTCTTGCACCCATTACTGATTGCTTTCTATATATCTACTTGTAAGATGATGTCCACTATCAATAATGCACCTCATATACTTTAATTGAAGAAGCCTATACACTCTTATCATATTTCAAGTTGACTTGAGTATTCAATACAGAATATGTTATTATAGAAATATATGATCCATTCTCCGGCGTTCATTTGAGATGGATAGCAGATATTAGGAATATTTGAATTACAATGGTCATTTTTAACTAATGTGATCTGACATATATAAGATATAGTGTGGTGCAGTGCATTAATTGTCTCTTTTTCCATACAAAACCAAAAATGAATTGAACAAAATAGGTATAGTGTGGTGCAGTGCATTAATTGTCCCTTTTTCCATACAAAACCAAAAAATATTTAACAAAATAGGTAATTTTTGCCCACATTGGGAGTCTTTGCAATAAAGCGTTGGTGATATAGGCTGAAGAGTTATAATGAACTGCATAGAGTTATTTGATGCCACTCCTTTGTATGGAGGATGAAAGATAAAGATGGAAGGAAGGTTACAACCTTGGAGGAACTTTCTTATCAATACCCAAGTGGAATTACCCTTGACCATCGGGGAATTTAGGGGACTATCTAGCCATGATTCTGCAGTTCTACCATTTTAAAATTCCAAAAGAATTTGCATGGTTATAGGCTTGCCCAAGGAGAAGCATCCATTTGGATGCCCAAGTCGACCAGCCTCGGCTGGGATGAAATCGATTATAGCTCATGAATTTCATTACATGCACTATGTATGCTGGCTTTTGCTTCCCATGTTTTTGGGTTGTATTAGCAATATCAATTGTTTTTTAACGTAGTCCTGTTACTTTGTTGATGGAGGAAAGAGAGTGGATAACATACTAACTTGTTTATAATAGAATTATAGAAAGTTAATCTTAATCTTTCTTTAACATAACAGCAATAAGCTGTTGTATACTAGTTTTATACTAATAAAACATGTGATTCTATAGATCAAAGGTTACATTCCGAGTTCATTAATGCTCGTATTTGATATTCATTGTTCAATTAACATAAACCTTTAACCAAAAATTGTTTCTTTATGTTGGTTATGTTACTGTAGGATTTGATTTCTCACTAAGGTCAATGTTCTATATGCATGCACAATCATGCTATTTTGATTTTCTTTCACCCTGCCCATATGAACTATTGAAATCCAGGTTTACCTTCTGGAGTTGGCTGGCTTTTTGCTGCCATGTTATGTTCTTGTGCGAGCATTGTACATTATTCATGGGCGAAGGAGGAGACAGGTACTTTTCGTTTCATACTTGGTAGGACAAAATTTTTCAACATAGTATGATTTTTACTCTAAAGATACCTGCCCCTGTTTTTGGGTAAAAGAAGCTCATGCCACAGCATTGGTTTCAAAAAGGTTCCTTCAATTTGCATTCTGGAATAATGGAACTTGGGATATTTGTTATCTTGTGATGCACCGGTCTTCTCGCCAGGAGGGTTGATGAAAAATGGGTTACATAAGAAAAACATGTTCCCATTAAAATTGTTTAATATCTATTTAAATTAAGTTCAAGGGATGCTTTAAGATTGTTATGCAATTTCAACACGTCATGGAATTTTGCTAGGTGTTTAAAATGAGTTCTGTTTATCATTATCACAATCATGTGCATCCCATATAGGCCAGGCTGGTGTTAATGGCAGGAATTTTCTAACTCCAATTTGGCCCAGAATAGGATATGATGAACAAAGAAATATTTCTGGCAATCTCTTATTATGAAGGTGGTGCTATTTGCTAAAGTGATTAGCTGTTATACAGCAGAAGCTGAGACATATACCATCCTGTTTGTTGTTCACAGGAATAGGAGTATGTTAAGGCGAAGAAATTCTTACACTTCCAGAAGAAGACTAAATTTTGTACTTGGGTTGAATTCTGCATATGAAGTCCTCACCTTTAGCTTCTAAATGTGTCACACACAGCACAAGCTCAAGCTATGGATTTCTTGCTCCAACCCGCCGCTAACTTTGCACCAATTTGACCAGCAACTGTAAAGATCTAGCATCCAAGCTGTAATCTCTGATTAAAGTTAGAAGAATAGGACGAGCTTCCATTCCTGCAATTACAACCTCTACTTATCAAGTGAATATGGTTTTACGCTAACTTGATAGCAAGCTCTAGTATTGATCGATTTTGTGCAAATTGCATCAGGTTCTTGTATATATTTAACTGCTTTCCGGTTTTATATTTAACCGGAACTACAAGGAAGCCTACTAATGGAACTGCAGTAATATGTCATAACCAGCAAAATTCTACAAAATTGGATCAAACCAGTATCAAGTCTGACTTGAGGTACGTAGCTGTTGCAAAGTTTTGAAAGTGCCCAGAATAGTTTTACAATATTTTTCATCAGAGAACTATAACAGTATGGCATCAAACTTGTCTCGGATCACAGCATTTACAAAAATCAAATCAGTACAATGTACATTGAAATTCCACCGAACATTGGGTCAGATTTGAGTTCTACTGTTCAACATCATCACCATGCAACAAGTCAAATATTTTCCCTCCATCCTACGATAGGCGATAGCGTCGTCAAATATAATAATAGTATATAATAACCAGTGCTTAGCCTGTGTTTTAAATGCCATATCAGCAGATATGCTCCAATTTTACGTAAAAAAGCGGACGACTTTAAGTGAACGATCGAAAATGATCCACTTATATGGTAACTATACTGTATTCTTTAAAAGATTTTGCCTTTTAAGAAGGGTAATAAGTCAATAGCTTTGATTGGGTAAAAGCCATTTTCTGCTCTCATCTATCGCAAAGAAGGTTATTAGACGGCGATTTTAGAGTAGAATTTAAGCAGATGTATTTTACTGTTCCAAATCCCAAAATTTGTCAGTATTTTTTTAAACTACCAAACTAATTACAAATATATTTTTATAATTTATATTGATTGGGTGGTTTAAAGGAATGATACTTGGCAGATCTACCCTTATTAGGGAACTCAATAGTGACCCGATTTAAAATTAAGAGATTTAATTAATCAAAATATGATAAAAACTAAAAAATAATAAATCAAATTATTATAATTTATCTTTTATTCAATTACAATTTATGTTTAAATTCAATCAGAATCTCTGTTTAAAATATTATATTATTATAGTCTATCTTATTATTAAACAAAAATTCATCTATAAAATTAAAATTTATTTATAATATAAGTCGCAAATGCATGCCTGAAAACCCGGGATCATTTCTAGTTTTGATATATAATGCCAAACAACAAAATATACCCCGTGAAAATGACAAAATTTTTATGATCAGATGCCTTCGGTGATACGAACAGCAAGTTTAACTACTTTATTTGGGCTTGGGATTGGGTATGAGTTGTTTTTTTTCGTCTATTATAATATGATGCGTTGTACGCTTATAATAACATGAATAAAACAAAATTAAGAAGATATGTTGTGATTTAGCACTTATATAAGTTAATTAAGGCATTTTAGAAGGTGTGAATTACATAACGCGGTTGCGCCTCCGTGATGGTAATAATATTCCAAAGACAAATCACCATATCCAAACCCCACGGTGCAATGCATGCCCTGGCTTTCACCCACCGATTTCTTCTTCTTTTTTCTCTCCACTTCTTAACAGACGTGATTTGGGGCTACTGCCGTGCATTTTTTATTTTGCGGACCATTGAATTCAATTAAACAGCTTCCAAAATTGAAAAACAAGAAAGCGAGAGAGAGATAGAGATAGAGAGAGAGAGATGTTTGTCCTTGTTCCAGGCCTTGATTTCCGGCGTCTTCATCACAAGTACACTTTGTTCCACAACCAGCCAACCCGAATAGTAATTTGTTCCTCTCCGTTTTCTTCTTGGAAGCGCTCAATGGACAAATATCTCTTATGAGGTGTACAACTGTAAACAGATATATAATATATTTACAGTGCTTGATGATCAGGACCTGATGTATATTGCATTGCATGTGGGTTACGTAATCTCTCTTTGTTTGGTCTACTAAAGAAAAAAAGTCATAGATAACGTCTTCCGATATGAGTCACGGTGGCAGCTGGAACTCTGATTTGATTTGATTAGATGTACGACGTCAAATATCGTTTGAGTTGGGCTGAGTTCGTCTCTCTGCGCTCCTTGTTCATGCTTTTAAATATTTCTCGGACGTTGAGTATTCGAAGAGACGTGTTAAAGCTACTTCTTCAACCTTCATCAGAATCTCTGTGAAATGAAGTAGAAAACTTCAAAAGTTCATTAGAAACAAGAAAAACGATTTCAAAGAATGTTGGGTCAACTAATTCGGTCTGCTGTTCTTGGCAGTATTCTTGTAATATTCATGCTTGGAGACAACATTATTCAGCTGTCCAGTGCATGTATATATTCAATGTTTCATACTCCATCTTTGTGTGTATTGTAACTCTAAATTTTGACGCCCGCTTTATTGGAGTTGAGGCTGCTTATACATAATATTTCCTGAAATTTGTACTACATATCCAACAAGATTTGTTTAACACGTAAAGAAAACTATGTATAATGAATGCCTAATTACCATTTTAGATTATATTATGTTAAAGAGAAGCTTAATAAACTTTTAGTACCGTGCATAGCTGCTTTGGAGAGCCCCGTGAATAAACATTGTCCAATTAGCTAGAAATCAAGTTGAAATTATTTAAAATGGTATTAGTATTCTCAAAAACCCATTATTTGAAACATCATCAGCACCCATCTTTACACGAAAGAATCCAACAGCTTGTGAACTTGCTTAGAACAAAAATCTAATTACCTGTGAATTAGAAAGATCAGTTCTCGAGCAACCGACAAATCAGCGTATAGAACCGTGACATGACCACATTTTTTAGATATTTTAAGCACAAGATTAAAACCTAAACAACGTAAAAGAAACCATAATAAAATGAATGGGTAGGCCAATATTTAGGTCACTATATTGTCCACATCTACCCAGTATTAATATGAAGTTTCGATAAATTAGGCTTAGCATGTCATATAAAATATACAAGCTGCGTAAATACGGTAAACCTACTTACAATTGAATAAAAAACAAAAAGAAAAGTGGGAAGAGAGGACTGAGAAGATCCTCTACCTATCTGATTGATGACCAACGTTATAATCTCATTCAAATATCCAAAGGTTCCAACTAACATTTTCTTATTCAAATTGAGTGATCCCTTTAATTTATCTCTCACAAAAAAAAGAGGTACAGTAGTACTATATACACATTTCAATGTTGAGATGTTTTATGTGATGTGTAACGACATGAACCTAACCAACTTTGCACTGGCAAGACTAAAATATATTGAATCTATTGAATCTTAGGAATAATTTGTTAGTAGAAATTCTGGGTCATGAAAGCAATAATATTAATTTGAAGATATTGCTTTTAAACATACCTTATGCAGTAATTCTGAATTTTATACTCTCTTTTACGGACTAGAATCTGGTACATAGTAACATGCTTGTAAACTTCCCCTTATCTTTGAATTTATTTTTATATAACATTTCCAATATGCTATAATTTATTAAGATTAATCATAATTTTCCCCTCTTTAATTCAAAGCTAGATGAAGTGAAAAATCAATTGTAAACACTTATTGAAACTTTCTTTATAATTATAAGTAATACATTGAAAAAGAATACAATTTTATTGTAATTCACTACAAAAAAATTGGTTTGTCCCCACGTATCAAAAAATGTAGTGTTCTCCATGTCATCTCTATGGCTATTTTTAGAGTGAAAAAAAAACATTAGATTTATTTTTATATTGTAAATTTTTTAAGATAATTATATATTAACTTTTAAACTTTTCTCCAAAAAAGTTGGAGAAATTTTTCTTCACCCCAATTTTTTCCACTCAATTTTTTTAATCTTTTTAAAACTAAAAAATATTTTTGTAAGGTAGAGAAAAATTAAAAAATTAATACATATTCACTTTTAGATATTTTCAAATATAAAATTTTATTTATAATTTTTCTCCATGATTAAAAATGGCGTGAAAAAGACGCAAAGAAAAGTCTTATTTTGTAGTAATTACATGTACAATATCACTACAAATTGAGCGACTTTCATCGTTCTAGTAGTAAGTATAACAAAAGGAGGTAAAAAAATTATATATATTTAGGATTTTATCACTCAGTACTCAAAATCTAAATGTAGTTTTCTGATTTTGACATTTAAAGTCTTTATATGATTTTAGATGTAGGGGGCCGGTTTCGGTTAGTATATATCCCCTAGTAATTTTATAATAAAAATTCTGATATTATTTGGGGGACTTTAAACAAAAAATTTTCTGATGTCAATATAATTGTTCATGTTATTATCTATTTTATTAAAAACAATCCTTACAAATAAGTAATTTAAAATTTTATTATTATTATTATTATTATTATCAAAATACAAGAGCTCAATTCATTTTGCTCAACTAAAATTTTATATATATATATATATATATATATATATATATATATATATGTGGTTGGTGGGTGATTGCAGCCATTCATAATATATACTATTAGATCATAATAATGATCCAAATCTATGTATCTTTAAAAAACCAACCTCATCCCCCTCCTCTTCACCTTTCGCCTCCTCCTCGGCTATCACCGTCACTATTATTGTCACTATCACCGCCACCTCGGCCATCACAGTGGCCTCTTATGAGGAGCTCGCCAGAGGGGAGGCGGTGGTAGAGGAGGGAGTTACATAAGTGGGAGTACGGTGGGCCAACGGCAAGGAGAGTGGGGGGGCCGTGGCAGGGGGCTGGACGTAGTTTGGGAAGAGGCAGGTTGAGAGAAGGTAGGTGTAACACCCTATTCCGATTTACCCATGAATTGACTCAAAAATATCACTGGCAATTGAACCGTTCGCTAATCTACTTAATTCGGTTAAGCCGATCACGGATCTGCCCTTGGCGTCTTAAGATGAATAAGCAATATGCAAAGGATGAATGAGATGCTATGGTTTTAACGTTGTCCTACATGCATACCATGATACACAAACAAGTACAGAACGTAAACAATAAATAAGAAATCCAAAGTAATATATATATATATATATATATATATATATGCTATTAAAATAATATAAAACATGTAAATCTATCATGGCATTCACAAGGATATGTATATTTTCTCAAAATGATATGAAATATGCCAATTTATCATGGCGTTCGGTCATTATCGCCTTCGGTACTACACATTCATCTACTCATTTCTCGGACATCTTATCAAAACATATTACAACATGATTATTATTATTCACACAATATCAACACATCATCATTAAACATTACACATGACAAGTACATGTGCGTGCAATTCCATGCTGCTCCTCCATAGTCCTGACAGCACTTAGTCCTCGCTATTCTCACATACATATATATATATAATATATTAAAAACCGTCAGTAATCAGTATTACCGGTCCAGAAAATATCTAATATCATATGGGCACAAGAGCTCTGGCCCTCCTATTAAATAAAAAAACTCACATACGTTCTCAAGAACTTTCACAAAGGTACTAATGGGAGTTGTCGCCCTCGGGTTAACAACATCCCCTTTTTATAATATTCTCTTTCTCATACTTTGGCCATTTCTTTATCCCTTCTCGCATCAATTTCATTCTCATTCATCTCAACTTTCTACATCCTTCGTATTACTCCTAGCCCTTAGTACAGGGGTCGAATACTCTCAGAGTACTCTCAGACATGCACCTTCATTTCGCCCCAAGTTTAGACATGCTCTACACAACAGTTCCCATAAACCTCTACACTTCTCGGGGTTTGAGAAACTTAAAAGTGGAATTGTCAAGATCCCTCAAGAATAGAGTTATCGAGAGCATGCTTTGATTGGCCAGCACCCTCTCGAGTAGCACGATTGTCGAATTTCCCTGGTCATACCACTGGAAACACGAAAACTATATACATAAGCCTGGGTAGGGAATTTAATATAATAGGCCTAAAGGCAATTTGTGGTGGATCTTGTTTTTGAAAAATCTTTGATGGTTATTAATCCGGAAGATCGACCGATTAAATGACCCGGGTTAACTGGGATCTAATAAAATGCTATTTAACTTGTTCTGTAAGTTATAAAATAATATACGATAGAGTAAAGCATAAGACAAGAAACGAGTCTTAAATGGACCTGATAGAAGCTCCAAGTGTGTCAACGCACCTAGGCGACGAGTTCATACTTTGTACCTACACATCAAATCTAAAAGTTAACACCCACTAACTAAATGATGCATTTTATGAATATTATACATACAATTCAATCATCATCAAATAATCATCAAGATAAAAATATCTCATCCTATTCATACCAATTATATTTTTCTAAGTTACGATACAATCAATTAGCATGTTCAAATTTAATTTATTTAATTAGATCACTAATAATCATTCACTATTAATCAAACTTCAACTGTAATCAGGTATTTATCACAACAATTAATCATTCCTAGCATGTTGTGTTAATATACATCAATTTTAAATAATTAAATCGAATAAAAGTCTACACCTAATCGTCAATCACATGCAATTGTGTTGGCTCGAATGAGGATTGGTGGGAAGAGGGAAAGAAGAAAAAAAAGAAGAAGTTGGGTGAGAAGTATGATGGAGACTGAATGGTAGAAGTGTGAAATATATAGATGTCAGAGAAAAACGAATGGTCGTCTAAGAAAATAAATGGTTGCTTAGAAAAACAAATTGTTATCTAAGAAAACAAATGGTTGTTTAGAAAAACAAATGGTGGTCTAAATAAACGAATGGTTGTTTAAAAAAACAAATGGTCATCTACGAAAACGAATAGTTGTCTCCTAATATAAAATTTGACTCGACTCCAACTCGAGTCAAAGATAATACTAATTCGTAATAATTATAAAAATCGAGAGAAAAAGAAAACAAATCTCATAAAATATAATACATATCAATAACATGCTCTATAACTAATAACCCACCCAAATTATCCGTAATGCGTCCTATTACATTTTTCAGCCTAAAAATAATTCTACGATTTAATTAAAATAAATAAAGAAGAATATGACATACTCTTATATATTGTGATAACTCATTCTACTGATATCTTACTATTGTTATCATCATATACTTGAGCATACATGACTCTTATGGTTCATAACATAAGACCGTCCTCGGATCGGTACACTTGTTTTAAAAATGACCAAACTGAAAATAACGATTAAATCAACCAGTTCAGAATATAAAATCCTGATTCAAATCACGGGTTTTACAATAGGTGACGGTATAGGTGGCGCAGGAGACAGTGAAGGTTGAGGCGGTGGCGGTGGGCGAGGAGGCGGCGGCAAAGGCAATAGTCGAAGAGGAGGGGGAGGGCAAGAAGGATGCGGCGACGACAGCCGTGGCGGAGGGGG
>JAVDBV010048200.1:0-19100 GCA_032619315.1 Piper longum | reverse complement strand
GCAACGGACGGAACACCTGGAAATCAACACAACAAGGGAAACGAAGAGGCGTCTGGATGCCTCTGGTTCCCTGAAAAAACGGAGTGGAGTTGGGGTAGAAAAGAAAACGAAAACGAAAATCAATTTCTATATCATTCAAAAGATAACAATTCTGTTACAGCCTCTGCTTTCATACCGCCGCCCTTTTCACATTCAAGAGATGGAAATTACCATACTACCCTTTCTCATCCCCTACCCAATATATTCATACCAGCAAGGTAAATTATCGCCTCTTCCACCGTCTAAAACACTTCTTCCATAGCCTAAACACTTTTCGTGAAGCCTCGCACTTTCACAGAATCACTTCACTTCTCAAACACTTGGCGGTTCTTGGCCAAAAACTCAGACAGGCCATTTCATCCCAAAACCAGAAGTAGGCACAGATAAAACGCATACAATTGCAACGTACAACAAACCACCAAAGCACAAACATCAAGATAGGGCAACATCTTGTACAGTTAAGTATCAAAACCTCCAAAGAAAAAGTGGTGGCAAACAAAAATGCGGGAAGCAGCTAACTCGCCGATATTGGACGGAAAATGGATCCGACGAGAAGTCTAGCGTTGCCGGCGAATCGCCGGAGACGAAAGCTCCTCATCCTTTTACTCGCTGTCGGCGAGACTCCGGCCGGATAATAAAGGATCAAAAGCCTCGTCGATGGCACTCGCCAAGTGTCGGATAACATCGATTTACCATAATACCCTTTTCATCGCCTGGGTTGAGAGAACTTTGTTTGCTTATTTCATTTGAAAGATAGCGTTAGAAAATAAATATATTCTCAATCAGGATAAATTTTTTTTATCAAATCATTTTTTCCCAACAAAAAGTGATTTTTTTATTTTTTAACCAAATATAGAGAGAAAACGATTAGAATTTTTTTTTCTTTTTCCCTCCATTTATTACATTTTTTTTTCTTTTTCTAATAATTTATTTCAAATGATTAACTTTCCCTCCAGGTTAAGATCTTTCGCATCACTTTATGACTTTCTGTGATTTATAAAATTAATAATTACTTTTTTGCATTGATAATTTTTAATGATTTTTAGTAATAATTATCATTTGGAATTGGTTTTTTTTATTCTATTTGTAGTTGCATGTAGTAAAAATTAAGGTGAGTTATACCTCGTATAGTTTACATGACTCACATATCTAATTTGAATTTTTTAGCGTGCCCCACAAAATGATGTATATGTATTAAAAATAGAGTATATAAGTATAAGGTTGATAAAATTTTATTTTTTTTACATTATTTTGACCTCATTTTATATATTTTTTAAATGTACTAGTTAATGGGTGCTTTAAAATTAAATTTTATTGTAATTATTTTGATAATTAAGATGAGATGGTTACAAACTTTGAATTGATTTAAAATTCATGCTTACTCTTATTATTTATTTATTTATATGGATTTTGGGTAGTAGGACATACTAAGGTGCAACTCGTATAAACTATATAAATCATAACTCATATATAAAAGGCTATTTCTTTGTATTATGTGTAACATAGTTTTAAATATTATATTATATTATCTAGTTATACCCGATATACCGTGTATCGCTTTTAAATTCAATACGGTTTATCATTTTGAACAATTTTAATTGATATATGATTTTTCAGTATGAAAATTTTATAAAATCTTGTTTTTTTAAATTCTAGTATTTTAATTGGTATTTAATACAATATTGATGATAAAATATATTTTTAATATTTAATCAAATATTTTATTTATAATTTTATAATAGAATTCATCCCGATTAAACCAAATATACTCATACTAGTCATTGACACAATATTTAAAATTATTGAATGTGTTGTAGCCAAGAGGTCCTGATATTGAAATTATCGGATCACTGAATGATATGGATATAAGTACTTCTCTCTTAACCTGATTTAGTAAACATAGACTAAAATTGGACCAAAGCCAAACATGAATCAAATCCAAACTCGAATCAATAATAAATATATTGAATACACAGAATTTTAAATATCTTATAATGATAGTTATTGTTATTTATAATTAAAATATCTTATATTTTAGAATATATTTTACATATAATACACTACTATATAACGAAAAATTAAAATTTACTAGATTCTCATAAGGTCGTTAATCTTTTAAGACTCAAACCAGAATCCAATATAAAATAGACACTAATAAAAACTGAATAGACTCACTATGGTTAGACTCGAACCTCTATGATTATCAATTATATATAGTGACAATAACTAATTGAAATCTCTAAGACTATCAAAAACTTTTGATTAAGGTTCTCTCGAGGTCTATTAATTTATAAGGCCGACAATGTTTTTTGGTATTAAAATTAATAATAGAAATGATAAATTAAATTATTATGATCTATCCTTTCATTGAATTAAAGTTTATCTGTACAATTAGAATCTAACATCTTGTTAAATCATAGTTTATGTCTAAAATTAGTCTATCATCTGAATAGGTTTTATCTATCCCCAATTAAATTAAAGTCTATCCCCAGAACGGGGCCACGGATAACTCATGGGCCGATTGAGGTATGGGCCTCCAGTCTTTTGAGGCCCATTAAGGTTGAATTTTACCCGCCAAAATTACCGATGGCGCCATCCCCACTCCCCGCCAAAATCATTCCCGCCGTTCTTTTCAATACGCCATTAAAACACCTTCGACCTCCACAACCTCTCCACCTCCGATCTCGACCCCCGAAAGGACCCCATCTCTCGAGCAGGCTAGCAATGGTGGAGGCCCTGTGCCCGGCGAGGTTCTACGGCGGCTCACTGCCCAGGCCGCGCATCCTCTCCGACGACGCCAGGGTCGATCCGCTGCCGCCGGTGATGGATCCGCTCCTCGCCTGGGCGGCCGACGCCCACTGGTCGATGGGCGGGCTCAGCTTCGACCGCAAGCGGCTGGTCGGGAAGATCGACGGTAGGGTCGAGCGGATCCGAGCGCATAAGGAGCAGGCGGAGAAGAAGGCTGCGAAGGTGAGGAAGTACGCTTTGGTCGATGAATCGGAGGAGGATGGTGACGCGTCTCCTCCGCCGGTGAGGGTTACGAGGAAGCGTGTGGCGAGGGGCGGCGAGGATGGTGTCGTGGAGATGGAAGCTAGCGGCGAGAGTGGTAGGGGTGCGAAGAGGAGATTGGTGAAGAAGGCAGATGTTGGTGGAGGAGCCGTCGAGGCACTGGCTGAGGTCTCTACTACGCCGTCTCCGAGGCGGAGTCCGAGAACGAAGAAGAGTGAGGGCTCCTAAGATGGTGTTGAAGAGGTCAGAGGGAAGAAACCGCCCAGAAGCAGCAAGCTAACCCCCAAGATCAAGATTTGACATGTTCTAGATTATGTGTTTGAATCGTGTTATAGTTTTCTTTATTTCTGTTCTTTGGCAATTAGCTAAGTTATCTTTGTAGAGATTTCTCCAAAAGTGATTTGAATATAGTTGTCAATGTCACCGATTTCAATCATAAAGATTCCATTTGCCTACCAAATCGGTTTCTTGTTTAACGTACATTATAATCAAGTGGTAAATAACTCAGATTTCATTCAAAACAACCAAGACGAGTAATTGTTTCCCAAGCATGATCACCTTCACATCTAGCTTGGATTTATTGAATCCTTAAAGCAGTCTCCTCTCTGTAATTGGAAGCTGTACCTTTTTTGCAGTTATCAGAACAAGGCGCCCCATTCGCATATTCCCTCTGTTTTGTCCCTGGGCTTCTCCATGATCCTTTCAAAATTCTACTTAAAAGTCTCCTTGGCTATGCCGCTTATTGTCTTGGTAGTTTTGTTTACAGTCTCACGTTTACTCGCCCTAGTTTCGATTGCAGGAGTTGGCATCTTGGTGGTGGTATTGCCGATCAATGGCTTGTTACATTTTGTTACAGAAGTGGTTGTTTCTGATTGCTTAGTTCCTATCTCGACCATGGACTTGCTTCTTTGATGGCCGGGTACTGCCAAAAGAGGTGACTTGCCATTTTTTGAAGCGACCTGTGTGATCAGTTGGCAACTTCGCTAAGTCAGAATAAAGTAAATATACGAAAGGAAACCGGTTCTTCTAATCTCCTTTTCTAATCAACCATGAAAATTGAAACTCACGGTTAGACTGTGGATACAACTAGGGAGGTGTTTACATGCTGCAACACAAGTTTTATGAGAAATCTAGTCTGCTTGAGAACTGGAAACTAATCGTTCGTTTTGATCATCTACAATACTATGAAAGCATTATGATCTCGTTGATTAAATTCAGAGTTACCCTCTTTATCTCAGGCCGGGAAGGAGCTGACCGATTGTGGAAGCTTGGTGCAGGAGGAGCTTTTCTTGGAGGAGCCTCAGTTTCCTGTCAATAGCATTTAATCCACATGAAGGAAGTAGTTTATGAATTGTAAGAAAATGCAAAACCTTTGGTCTTGAAACTTTTAAGCAAGAATTGAAAATCTTAAGTTCGTCTGAAGTGTTACTACCCCAGAAATGCTGTGTATCTGTGGCCTATCAATTGCCTTATTCTTTGTAGTTAGAATATCATCCTTTGTAGAAGATGCAGACTACACGAAGATTATTAACCAAATGATAACTTATTATGGACGAGAAGCACAGTTGAATAAGTTCTTGAGAAATACCTCTGTATTATCTTTAATCGATTCACCAGCTCTTCTGATAGTCTTCCCATCGCCAGAAGTATTTCTTGTTTTATCACTGCTCCGAACTGATCTAACAGAAGAGCTTTGCTGGGTTATTGGTGTCTTAGACAGTGCCCTGAGTAGATATTTCAATCCTTATTCCTCACCTTTTCAATTTAAAAATACATTGGGCTTTTTACTTGTAAGGGAACTTAAACAGAATTTGGTTACCTCAATCTAGTTGTCTGGGAGACTTTCTGCTTAGGAGGCTGGTCAGCTCCTTCTCTCCTTTCCCTGCTCAATCTCTTGTCTGTCGCCAGAGAGAAAGGCTTAGGCACTGTAACTTTCTTTTTAGAATTTGTCTTTGAAGCAGTTTTGGTGATCTTCTTGGCAGGTGCCACTTGATTTTCCACCTTCACAACTGAAACTTCTCTACCACCTGCTTGTATGATCTCCTGATCTTTGACATGTTCCTCGCTTGGAGTAGTTCTCTCCGTCGTTCGCTCCAACTGGTTCTCTGAAACTGTTTGAATCTCTTCCTCTGAATGGATTTCCTTAATATCCTCCATTTCCAGGAGGATCAAAGATTAACTTGTTCTTGATAATAATGACTTGTAACAAAAACAAAAACTTGCAGTTGATTTATGAGTTTTTACTTACTTCTAACAGTCTCTTTGATGAATGAATGCTTTGATTGAGTGTTTAATCTGTGGATATATAGGGGAACTTAAGATTGGTTGGACTGAATCATATCAATGGATTGGAAGCCAGTCAATTGCCGGCAGATAAGGATTAGAGTTTGGATGAATGGATAATAGATTGCTCAATAGTATGGCGGGTGGTCGGATCATATTGATATCTTGTGAAAGAAAGTTTGGACTTTTGCTCTCCCCGACGAGGAAGGACGGCACTGAACGATGACTTCTTTAATCTCATTCACTTTGCTAAAAGGGGTGTTTTGCATGCCATGCCAAATCTCAAAAGCATTTTTATAATACCCATAATTGATGGATGGTAGTTAGGAGTCTTCTTTGCTTTTCTTTCTTTCTTTTTTTCCATCTACTTTTAAGGACAAAATCACTTTTTAAAAACAAAATAGTTCCTAAATGCCCTGTGGCAAATTTGGCCAATGTAGATGATTGATGTAGTAGTAGAGCTAAAATTTATTATAAAACTTCAAAATCATCAATGATAAGAATTAGAACACTGAAACCGAGACAAAAAGAATTGTTAACCTCACCTGGAAAAATTGTATTAAGCAGTAAATTTATGAGCACACTCGAATAAAAGAGGGGGGGCGGAGGAAGAAAAGATAAAAAAGAGGCAGAACAAATAGGACTTGAGTTCTGGAACTGCTTTGATGAAACTTCCTCTGGAAATATGTGGTGGAAAGTACCAAACACCATGGACACAATTAGCTGTACAGGTGCAACAATAAGCTATTGATGAACACCAAATGATGGTGTAGTTAAAGATCAATCTAAAGTGGTTACATTTATAATCTAATACACTTCAAAAGCTTGCTGACGTTTAGAATTCAATTACCTCCCACAAAGTCAACTCAATAATGACAAGCAGAAGTAGAACTAATAATATGGGGGCACATTGAGGATATTCAGAATAAAGAATTTACACTGATTTTGCATCATATATACAAGTACCAGTCCAATCAAGAATTATACTGTGAATTGGAAACAGATAGTTGACATGCTGTCATCAATGGCAATGGAAATCAATACCATTGCCAATAATACTTTTAAAAGCTTAATAACTTTTAAATTGAATGATAAAGGGAAGAGGTGTCTCCAGAGAAGCGGCCTTCGATCTCAGCCCCAAACAAGTTGCAGAACGTTGAGGAAGACATGCAGTGAATTTGTTTGTATTTCCTTTCGCGGGTGTCTAACCAGAACAGCATACACACCCCTCAATGTTGTTCTACAATAAAGTAGTAGCATTAATAGGTTCCTTCTGTCTTGCTTTTGCTCATCAGTGTTGGAGTAATTGAGACCACTCCAATAAGGAACAGAGTTGCTAATGACTGGAAGTCATATAAATCACCTACCGATCTTAAATCACCAAGTGCTATTCCGGCCTACAATATTAAAATAGATAATACCAAGTGATCGAATAAATTCCCTAAACAACCAAAGATCTCAAAACCATTTTCCAAATGAAAAATAGGAGTTAAACAATGTAAATAAAACATACCCTGACAGTCACAAAAGCAGCCGGAATAAGACCAATAAAGGTTGCCAGGAAAAAAATGTGGTACGGCACATCCACTATTGGGGATGCTACATTGAGGAATGTATTTGGTAATGTGGGAGTTACTCTTAAAAATAGCATGTAATTTAACAGATTCTCTTTTCTTTGAGCAACCTAAAATAAAGAAAAATAGAAGAATTAAAATTAAATTGTTGTTTAACAAATACAAATCATATGGTATTAAGCAAGGCAAGACAATAATTAAAATCAAACACAAACGAAGTTGCTTGTTCACCTGTGCTTGGAAGAAAGTAAGCTTGTCAGGCCACAGGGAAAAAACCAGCGGCCTTCCTATCAACTTTGAAAGAAAATAGCAAGAAGAAGCCCCAGCCGTGGCAGAAAATACAACTAATATCACACCTTTAATGACTCCAAAGAGTGCACCAGCAAGCAATGACATGAAAACAGTCCCAGGAATCATAAAAGTTTGCATGAAAATATATACTGCAAGGTAGCCCACGAGAACCTGGATTGTATAATCACTTGTATAGTTTTCAAGGTGAACCCTGCACGAAGAGTGCAACTACATGTCACTGCTGAGTTACTAATCGACTTTCAAGTATAATTCTGACAGGGACAAAAAATACATGGTAAAAACAAATAAAGGCAAAATTCTTCAGGTGAAAATAACTTCAGGTCGCGAAATCATTATTTCACAATACCCATGCTCCAACAAGCTGATCTATACTCTAGTTGGTAAATACAATTTCGTCCTCAGATCCAAAACGTATTCTTCTTCTTCTTCTTCTTCTTCTTCTTCTTCCTCTGTCTCAGCCAAAAGAGAATTCGGGATGATCCTAATCTAAGATCCATAAAATTACAAATGAAAAAGTAGTTCATATCTGACTAAGTGCCTTTCGACTTCAACAATGTTTCTTAATGGTTGGAATAAGCATTCCAAATCAGGTAGGAACAACTATCTAGTCGCTTCCTTCTAAAGATAATAACTCATAAAAACCAACCCCGTGGACTTCTGATGGGTCTCCAACAGCACCTCGACTTTGTTCTTTCCAAAAAAAACCAATCCATGCCCCACAGAAGGAGAGGCCATGTACCAACAGAAACCACCAAGCCTACTACACACTCACCTCCAAATATCAATCTTATCCTAAAAAAAAACCTCACAATCCTCTATCAAGTAAAACAATCAATTGAAAAACCAAAACATTACATCATTAATCAATCTCCCAAAAGAATAACAGAATTTAAAGTTGACTAACAGGCATCGCAGCCTTAAATCAAGCAAAAGAATCCAAATTTGGACATGGGCACTAAGCTACGCTTCTTCAACTCCACACTCCATTATCAAACCAAATAATAATAATAATAATAACAACAACAACAAAAACATTAATCTCTCAACCAATGTCCGAAAACAATAACATAAATCTCAATTCTAGCCAACGATGAAGCAAAATATCGCAAATTTAGCTAAAAACCGCAAACATCCTCAAACACTCCCCACTCTTCACAAATCGCACACATCAAACAACAGATAAAACAAGAACCCCGATACCTCAAAGTCTGAAGATCCTCAAGCGTCCGGGGCAGCTTGAGGAAGCTATAATCCGACGCCGGCATGGTCAAATACACCGCGAAAAGCCCAACGGCGAACCCTACAACCACCGTCAACGCGGCCGCCACTTCCCGAGGCGTCAACGGGAATCTCGCCCTCGCCGCCTTCTCCATACCTCTCCTACCCTCCCAATCCCAAAGCAAAAAACCGCAGATCACCGAAAAAGATGCCGACTTTATGGATCCGAAGCCGGCGAATTGGGGGTCGGAGGGGGCGGGGGGCGTGAAGAAGGAGGAGGTGGCGGCGATTGGGGATGCCCTACGTGAGAGGGTGAGAAGCCATGGCTCGTCCCCCTCTTTGCTTTGCTTCTTTAATGGTTCGCGGATGAGGGGGGAATCGAATATGCCCCGGATTCCAGGCGTTAGGGCTCCGTCAAGTCCGTTAACTCTTTATGTCGTCGGTATCGATTTTTCTGAATTTGGTATTTTAGTGTATTTTAATCGTAGTGCATATGGACCACAGAATTTTTTTAAGGTATTTTATATTAGCAAGTTAATAATTACTAAATTAAGAAACCAGTCTCCTCTATGTTATAGTTTTTTAATAGACCAATTTTTATAGACACTTGAGCCAATAACATATAATATTTAATAAACATAACAAATCACGAGATTTACTCAACATCGTGATCTTAATTAAAATAAAATAACAGGTGCATGATTGTATGCCTAGTATGATATGTTGAATCAAATAGGAGTAAAAATGAGTACCCGATGAAATGGGCTAAACCAACAACCTGTTTCGATTTTTAAATACCGACATTGACTATGTTATTTTAAAACAAGATATTTTATGCTAAATAAATAGATATAGATTAACTAACAAGGTTCATTAAATTTATGTATTAATAGCACTATAAATTGAAAGTAAAATTCAAAAGAAATGGAAAGAAAGTTTGTTTATTGACCATACTAATATCTTTCAATTTTATAATAATATTTTTATTAATCTTTGGACTGATCAAGTCCTTTTAATGTCTTTTTAATTAATATTTAACTAATGGTCAATGCCTCGATATGTTTTTTTTTTATATATATATATATAATATATATATATATATATATATATATATAGAAAAAAAAACTTAGACCCCTTCTCCCCAGTAGCATGGGCGACGACCAGCCACGAATTTAACTGTACGGTCTTATGGACGATACAACTATATCTAGTCGAGTGTTTAAAAAAAAAATTATTGTGGCAGTTGGAGCTGGCTTTCTAGTCATTGTAGTAGTTTTTTTTAGGGCAAGCCAGACTTGACCATTATCTGTCAAATCTAACCTGGCTGTGCCTTAAAAAAAATTAGTCGACAATTAAGTTCTGGTTAAGCTTGACTGGACCTAACCCAGGCCTAGTACTGTCGACGATAACAACCAGGTATGACGGGGCAACTATAGCTAGAACTTAGCCGCTAATTAAGGAGGGGGTAGAAGATTTTTTTTTATCAAATCTGAATCGTCTTTATAATTTAAATTAAAATTTGATATAAGAAATATGCTTAAAAAAATTATATATATATATATATTGTTGAGCCTAATTAAATAAAATCTGAAATTACTCCATAGAATGTTTTTCTTGGAAGTTTACAAATTGTGTAGCGCATTCAAACAAAAGACTTTGACTTAATAAGAGCTGCTCCTCGATTGAATGATTTCTACCGTTACAGCGCTCCGTTAGACCGTTAACCGTTGCCATCCGCACATGGGAACACACTTTTTTTATTTTTTTGTCAGCAAGCCCTCGACTGTCCGATCGAAAATTGAACGGGTGACATAGAGACACGTCATAATAATAAACGCGGTCAATAATTGCGTGGATCGGCTCCAAACTCGGGAATAAAATAAGCTAAAAGACAAATATACCCTTGACGCGTCTCACACACACAAAGCACGTGGTTTTGTTCCACCGTCCACGCATGTGCGCTACGCACACATGGTTTATATTTATTAAACAAATCATGTGTTAATTTAAAACTCCTAGTATAATGTGGAAGGGCTTGGACTTGTATGATTAATTTAAATTTTTTTAATTGAAAGAACTTAACTTAATTATTATAATTATAATTTTAAATATTTTAATTAAAAAGGTTTAAGCCAATCATGCAAGTGTTACAGCAAATCTTTGGTCAGGTAAAAAATTGTTTAATAAATCATGTTATACAAAAATTTAATAATAGTCACTTGTATTATATGGATAATTTTTTATATTTTATTTGACTATGATCTTATTCAAATTAAAAATCTAATTTAATGTGGTTATGGGTAAAGACTACTCTTAGCTGTTTGAATTAAATTTCTCACATTACTGGTATTTTATTTACGTGGAATCAAATTTTAGTTGAATTAAATGTCTTGGTACTATTAACATGTTGTTTTAATTATAGACCATGAAAATATAATTTTTAAATTAAATATTGAGGATATATAATTAATGAATTTAATTTTTAGTGCTATTTAATAAAAAAACAACATTTAATCTTTACAGATATTGAGATATAAGAGAAAGCTGAGAATGTAGATATTAGTTGTTTTTTGGCAAGGAATATATTGATATTGTACCAAAAAGTATTTTATTTTTTAGAGTATTTTATTATAAAATGTAAGTAATACTTTACACCAAGTGGTCCTTTTATAAATTTCTTATAAAAATTACAAGTAAATGAGGGAATTTTTTTGTGAATAAATTCTATATCTCATATTTACATCATAATTAATTATTTATAAATTATAACTAAAAAAATTCATTTATTTTATGGGCGGGTCTTTTTGTTATGCCCACCAAACTGAACTTAAACATAAAAATAAAGTATGGTTGCCTTGCAAGACTCCGTCTAATCAACCCCATTCAAATATTTTTGACTAAACACTGCACTGGCCCCTGCATACCATGGATTTTCTGTATTATTATTCTTTACCTCATTCAACTAATCACCGGTGATAATTTAGTGCAATGGAAAAATTTGAATAACTGATGATAAATAAAATGCCTAGAGATCGAATCTCCGATAGTATCATACGTGCACGATCAGATGTTACCAATTGAAAAGAAAATGTAAAAATATAGAGTACTTTGGTTTGGGCATTTATACGATGCACTTCAATTTACGAGAGGCATGTATTACCTAAACCAAACGTACTATTTATTTATAAACTAAACCTAATTATTGACTATTTTATTTTATTCCTTCGATACTAAACCCAACTATTTACCATTTAGAAAAAACCAAACCGATCATTTATTAAATGAGTATTCATTTAACTATTCAAATTACATGGAAAAAATATTCAAATTATATAATGATAATCCATGTCCTAAAAGGTAAAATTAAGTGAAAAAATATTTTAAAAATACACAATGGTGTATTTGATAATTTTATTATTTAATATTAGCTTTAAAATTAAGGAGGTATGTTCAGGTGCAAGATCGTCCACCCCCACGGACCGCGGTTCTTTTAATTCGATCTGAGTTTAAAGGATTCAGTGGCACCGAGGCGCCCTTACTGCAAAAAGAGATAGTCCGATAATATAAAGTAATACAAATGATATCACAAGTACCAAAATGACATAGGAAATATTTACGTAGTTCCTTAGGGTTCAACTTGAATCCTTAAATCAATCCAAGATGAGATTAGTACTCATAATGCACTATTTTTCGTTTGATTTTACAACTTATACAAAACAGTGAATTTTTCCTGCCTTTAAATCAATTTGTATAAAATCTTGACTCCAATGCTATGGTTTATCTGTTCTACTCTTCAAATCTTGAAAATAACCTTACCACCGTGTTTGAAACATAAAAAAATGGTGGGGTAGCAAATTTCGCCTCAATCCAAGGTGTAGAAAGCCTTTAAATTATTTTCGAATTTTTAATAGACTGAACCGGAATGCTTCGGATTGGTTCAAACTAAATAAATTCTGAACTGTACCGGATGGAGCACTCAGGCTCTCTTTTCCCTTTGCATGCGCCGGTCAGCTAATGGTGCACGATGCGCCAACCCAAAACCGGGTCCCAGACACGGCCATGATCTAGATTGTTCACAGGTCTATGGGTAAATGAGTGGTCACGGATCTGCTAAACTTGCTGATGTGGACAAAAATAATTGGGCACGACGGACTCGACTATGGCGTGAAACGGGAAACTTTGGCGTTGTCATTTCCGGCGACGACGATAATTGAATCTGGTGGAAATTGACTCCGACTTATAGATCAATTTTCTAACTTCACATTGGTAACCTTCTTAGGGCCAGGAATGACCGGCGCTAGTCGGAAATCGTCTTCGAAGATCCGTCTTCGCTACTGCTTTCCTCTGCTCTATTTTCACCCTTATCGGATGGGTCACTTTCCGAATTTTTTTTTGGTGACATTGACTCCGAAATCCGGTGGTACTCCGCCCAGATCCAAATATAACTTCACTTTATTCGATTTAGACACCACTTCGGGGCAGGGAACGACCGGGTAGGGTAAGAAAACTACCCCAAAATCAGCTCTCTGCGGCTATTTCCGCTCTGTTCCTGTCTTGTTTCTTGGTCGAATGGGTTTCTTCTTGGCTTTTTTTTCGGAGACTACAATGGCAAAATCTGCTGACGCTCATTTTGGATTTGTAGACCACTCCTCTGTCTTCACTTTCAACCTCACAGCCGCGCTTTTAACGGTTGTCACTGGTCAGAAAAAAAAAACATCGAAATCAGACTTCCACCGCTCTATTTTCCTGCTCTGGTTTTTTTACCTTCTCCTCCTGGTGATTTCCTGGCAAAATTCCGGCGGTGACTGGAGTCTCCGGAAGTAAGTATGGGAGGCGTTGTATCAGGGACACTTCAAGATCCACGCCTGTGGTCTCAGACTGGTCCAATACGATTGATTTTGTCCGAAAAAGTCATAAAAAAACTAGATGTCGAACCTGCAAAAACAGAGACTCTTCTTCTTCGTTGACGGTAGGTTCCAGCACTGCTCTGGCAAGCAGCTTGGCTTTGACAGAGGCAATGGAACACTGGGAATGGAGATGGGCCTTGGACAGACACCGGCGTTGAGGACTTTGCTCCAATAGTCTCCTACTCCGACCGACCTACTTCTCCTCCTATCACGAATTCCTGTCAATTAGCAATGACGTTGTTGAGGCAATAACTTTACTAGAAAAGCAATGATCTTTTCGGCAGCAACTTCGGTGAATAGAAAGCCTTGGGCGATGATCCGGTTGTGTTGTAACGGCAACTTCTCAGCAAGGTGCGTCTCTGGTGAAGGGCTTTTCCCTCAAGCTTCTCTTCTCTGCTTCATCTAAGCCCCTACAAAAATAAAAGTAACAAAACTCCTACTGCGACGGGATGGCAAGGTCAGACTTTGGTGACCAACAGAACCTTTCTTTGGCTCCTTCACGGCAATGGGTAGGGGACTATCTCCTTTGTGTTTCAGCAGCAAAGGGGGCGGCAAGACAGTATGACTCTAGGAGGGCTCCTTGATGGCAGCAATGTGATGTGCGGCAACACCTCAGCCAGGCTTCTCCGTGGCAGTAAGGAGGTGGGGAACGACAACTTTCTTCCTCTGCCACGCAACAAGGGCGGTGATGGATAACAATCGTGGTCAGATGATATTAGGGCACTTCAAACTACGTGGGTAGGCTAGGGATCACCAGAGATGGATTTCCAGTGAGGGGCTTCTCCCCTTCTCTTCCTTCTTTTCTAGTTTTACCTTTTCTTTTATTCAATTTAGCGAGCCCCCCCTTTCAATATGTCGGGGTCTGTGTCTTATAAAATTTCTAAGGCTTCTTCTGTTCTGTGATTACGGTCGTGCCATCATCACCCGTTCTTATTTTCCTCAGAAATTCCCTCCAACAATTTTTAGAACTGTTAGGACTTTTTCTCCGAAGCGTAGAAATTATGCAAGTGGATAAATACAAATCTCAGCAATTATCCAGATAAATAAAAATTTTAAAATTAGCCATATAACCGAATAAATACAAATTTAAAAACTATCAACGTGGCTGGATAAATTTGTCCAAATAAAGTTTTAATCTTCATAATTAAAATTATAATATAAAAAATCAAGCATAAAGTACATCATTATATTACCAAACCCAATGTCAAATCAAACACTATTATTGATTATCTAAAACTTTAGTATTATGGTTTAGTCCGGTCGGGTTTCACAGGTACAATAGGCAAGTGCTATTACGAAGAGATACACCAAAAATTTATCATTATATTAATGAGTTGAGGCGGTCTCAAAAAAATATAGACGGAAATTATAAAAAAGGACATGAAAGATTTTGTATTAATTATTGATTTGGTCTTCGGCGAAAATGAAGTAAATAGAAAAAAAATTACAACCCCGACTTTAATATATTGGTAGGAGGTAGATGACGAATGAGAAATAGAAAAAATTGGACAATACAGTTCCGCCAACATTTACCATGCAACAAATAATTTTTTTCAAAAAGAAAATAAAAAAAGAGGCAGAACTAAAATGAAAGTGCTAAGGGAGTAGGTAGTTAATGGCCATCTGAAAATGATTTAAGAAGCAAATGGGTTGGAATAAACATATTGAACTTCTTGACTCACTTTGTTTTGCCATCAAAATCAGCTACTTTCTTTTTCGATTGATAGTCAAGATTAGATTGCGTGACGGATTAGTAGCTCCAAGAGTGATAATTCAATAGATTAAAAATATGGCAATCCAAACTAACAAGATAAATAAATAAATAAGGGAACACTAGTCATTACCATGTCGATAATTACATCCCAAAGCATCCCACACAGTTCTCCCAAAAAAACCAAAAAAATAGTCCAAGCCAAAATCCATATTACCCACACAAAGTTCCCCAAAACCCATTATTTGATTCATCTCCATGTTCATGGATTATCCTACCACAAGTATTGCAGATGTGTTTCCTAAAGATAACCTTACAAAAGACCCTTCCGAACACAATCAAAATGAGAGGAATACTTCAACTTACAAAATACTTTAGAGGGAGCCACATGGAGGACAAGAAATCACTAAATCATGTTATCTTGTCAAGTGCATATATTCAAATGAAGGATAACGGTATAGTTTGATCTTTCTTGGTCAATAGATGCCCACAAGTGAGTTGGTGACGATGGTAGGTTGCAAACACCAGTCAACATTCACCAACAACCACAAGTTCTCTGCAGAAAGACTCATCCCAATACATGTTGGAATTGAATGGTTCTTTCATGGAAAAAACCTTGGAAAATGGCAACCATAAACACAATTTCATAAAAATATCACACCATGAAAGTTTTGAATGGCGACAACAATAACAGAACCATGAGAAATAGCAGACATGCCAACAACAGCTTCAACACATGAGCTCCCAACTTCATAAATACTTCGCAGGCATCCAGAAACAAGAAATCCTTCCACACAGTCCACATTGGTCTCAAAGTAAATGCATGAGATATAATCAGTTTGATCTATTAGAGATATTAAAGATTAAAATGTAATTCTCGAGTGGTACTATTGCAACACATTCTTCTCTGCTTTGCATGGTGCACAAGCTTTCTAGCAGTGTTCTCAATTCTAGAACATTCTCAAAAGTGTATATATAGAGGCTGAATGCCAATTGAATAAGAGTTTTACACAATTCTTACATGGTATCAAAGCAAGTTGAGGGATTTGTGACAGCAATTTAATCAATTGCTGTTCCCAAATTTCTCTGTATCCTGCTGCGCTGGCATCATCATCGCAGTAAAGATCAATCATTTTTTTTTGTTCCTGCTGGTGAACGTGCGGCAGATCAATGGTGGAAGGTCAGAGTTGCATAGGGAAAGAAGTTTTGAGAGAGTTTGATGTTCTTACTTTCCTAATCTGTTTGAATCTTATAGTCTTGTGCGATAAGCTCTTGCTGTTTGTGTCGATTTAAGTTTACAGTTGCTAATTCTTAAGAGTGTATTTGTATTGTTTGCATTATTTGGATACACAAGGTAGGAATGACCAATGATCGAGTTGATAATTCCAATCATGAAAATTAGAGAGGAAGTTCCTTTGATCAAAACACTTCGTCAATATTACCTGATTTGTTGAGGTTTCCTGTTAATCCATTGTTACAGCTTCAATGGTAAACAATGTTTGGAAATACATCATGTCCAGGTTAATCTTTAACATCAAATGCTATGTTTTTAAACACTTCATTTCAATATCCATATCCAATTCATGTTCTTGCTCCCTCATTTGTAACAATTCACTTGAATTCAAAGAACTTTCTGCTATAAGAATCTTACATTTTGAACTTGATTGAATCACATAATTGTATTGGATTTATTGATAGATCTATAACTTCTCCTTTACATATTGGTTCAACTGATTCTATTACCGTTAATAGAGAGTTTATGGCATGAAAAAGAACTGATAAATTAATAAAGGGATAGATAATTGGATCATTGAGTGAGGAAATTCTTTGTCAAGTGGTTGGACTAGATACAACTGCAGATGTGTGGAAATCATTAAAAGACTATTTCAATAAAAAGACTTTGGATAGGGAGTTGACGTTAAATCATCAGCTTGAAACATTACGAAGAGATGACTGTGAATCTCTTGATGAGTACCTTCTGAAATTTAAAACAATCTGTGATGAACTAGCTACAATCGACAAATCACTAATGGATGATAGGATATTATTTTGGCTACTAAATGGTTTAGGAGCAAACTACCAAATGTTCACTACTATGATGCTGAGGCCACCATTACCTAATTACATTGAATTACTGTCAATGTTGCATAGTTATGAATCTAGAATTTTACTTCAAGATTTAAATTTGGTGGCACAACAAGTTGCGTTTGCTGTAAACAAATAAAAGAGGCAAAAGCAAATGGTCAGAAGTTCACTTCAGAGAATCGGGGCCATGATGGAGTCATAGAAATTTCTTATGAAACTTTCTTTCAAGAACAGACAACAAAAAAGTGGATAGAATCATAGAGGTAGCATGAACACTTCATAACCATCCTTAACTTTTTTGCTGCATAGTCTGGTTTAGACGTAACAAAATATTTACAAATCCACCTTCTGATCCTACTGTTTAAATGGTATCAAGCACTGTAAACAATCAGCAAGATAAGGTATGGTTAAGAAAAAAATGCAGTTGATATTTCAGGTATAATTATTTTCAGTAAGATAATTACAAGTTCAGATACGTTATTCATAAAACGCATCAAACTAAGCAAGATGATTTAGCAGAACAATTAGGAAAAGGAATTTAAGGCCATGATGGAGCCTAAAGAATTCCGGTGTATCCATCATTTGCGCCATAACCAACCAACCAACCAAGTTTGATGCAAGTGTAGCCAAATAAAGGCACCAGATTCCTTCTGAAAAATAAAAACAAAACAAAATGAAGTGTTTTAAGTAGACAAATATAAAAAAGAAATATCAAATGAAGTATGAAGCAGACGAACCTTGTCCTCCAGTAACAATGTAGATAGACGGCAATTCTTTCTCCTTCTACAGTAAATTAAGTGAAAAATGACAACCATATCTGAAGCCAAATAATATTACAATAGAAATCAAAGCTCATAATTTATCAAGCTCCTTATCAGAATTCACAAAAATTTGAAGAAATTTTTATCCGATATTTTTGACAGTACAGAGAGCATTAAAGGACGTGACATTGGTGAGAAATAATTAGTGCTAAGGAATTTCAGTTTCACAATATGCTTGTATATTTTGCAGCTTGAGTTCAAATTTAACCATTCCAATGTGAGTGGAGCAGTCAAAGATGGTTAGAAGGAAAAATAATGTGTCTCGCAACACTTACAGCACCACCCTATCCATAGGTTTCTTATGTGCAGAATTGCCGTAAAGAATAATATTGAACAAGTAACCAGATTCCTCCCACTTGTCAAACTTCACCAGCCATATGTCAGATCCCATGAGAAAAGATGAAAGACGATCTACCCATATCCGAAATCGCTTTCCTTGTTTATCACCATAAATGGGATGCAATGCTGAAAAACAGTCATTGAACAATCTCTCAACACCAGAAGGGGAAACAAAAGTTCCCTTCATCTCCTGAAATGAAAGCCAAAGTTATTTATTTCACAACTAGACCTGTGCAAACATAAATTGAGGCAAAAGGTTCACAAAAATTGAAGATGAATATGACATACACATGCTTTCTCAAGTGTAAAGAAGCATTCTGTCTTTGGTAGTCCTGTTCATACAGAATGTAGAACTTTACTACTTCGTATCCAGGAGAGGAATTTCCTTCATTGCAAGTCGAGAAGTCCACAACATCTCTGGGCGACAACTTTGTGCCAAGCTGAAAATGTCCAATGGCTTGTATAATGCGAGCTGTCACAGGTCTAATTCTAGGGCTCAATTTTTTCGTCCTAAAATCAGTCCCGTGCGGCGTATTCCCCTCTGTGGGAACACTCAGCCTCCTACTAAGTACGCAACATGGGAAGCCGAGGCCACAAACACTATAATTGTGTTCGGCCACAACTTATATCCAGCGACCCCAACCAACATCTTGTTCAACCACCCGTACTCAATCACCCACGAGTACACAAGCTAGCACTCTCGGTTATCGACACTCCTTGTCGTTAGGCTGCATCCGAGAGTCAAGTAGCGCTACACCAAGCACCACCCGATCGCCCAACCACCAATATGTGGACTGAGTTC
>JAVDBV010048199.1:0-32222 GCA_032619315.1 Piper longum | reverse complement strand
CGGGCGGCGGAGCTACCCCCGGAGTGGGGGCAGGGGGGACAGCAGCGGCGGGTGGGGGGCCGTAATGGAGCTCGTCTCCAGGCGGCAGAAGGCCGGTGGAGATCGCCGGCCAGTCGTCTTGACAGGAGAGGAGAGGAGGAGAAGAAGGGGGTGGGGGAGGGGGGTGTTTGGGACAGCCGTTGGATCGATCCAACGGCTGTCCCCAAACTTAAGCACATGCAACTTGCTTGTGCTTAAGCACAGAAACAACGCCATATATATATATAGATTTGGGAAAAGATTTATATAATAAGCTCAAAGGCAACTTGTGGTGGATCTTATTTCCAAATCATATTAAAGGAATCTTATCCTCGAGGGTTATTAATCCAGAAAACTATTTGACTAAATAACCCAAGCTAAGTGGGATCAGATAAAATACTACTTAACCCGTATTGCAAATAATGAATCAAATCATATAAACTAGAGTAATAAATTACGGGCAAGTCCTAAACAAACCTAATAGAAGTTCCAAGCGAGGCCACGCGCCTAGGCGGCGAGCTCCTACTGTGTACCTACATACCAAATATAAATGCTAATGCATAGTATGATCCATGTATACTAAATTCAAGTACATCTACTTATCATCACATCATATGAAACATACAATATCAATTAGATCAAAATCTCAATCTAGGGCATCCAATCATAATTAACATACAACACTAGTATTACATATACCAATTATAAATATATAATTTATAGTTCATCAGATTATATTTACCCGTTAATTTCTAGCTAGGTATTCCATTTATACTATTTCATGATAATTACATCGTATTAAGAAAATTTGCATTCTAATCATATAATCAATTCGTCAACTATTTAGCGACTTACATGCTTCAGTCTAATTTATCCTCGTTGTATTTTATGATAGCAGATTGTTAATAATCAACCATAAAATCTGTATTAGGATCATAATAATCAAAGTTATATGCAATTTTACCATCCTATCATTAACAGTTATTGCATTGCAATTAATGAATACATCATGCTGATTAATCATAAATCATACCATTAATTTTATATTAAGTATACCTAGCACTGGCCACGGCAACCAATTGTGACCAATGGGTAAACTAGGGTTCGACAAGGTAGGTGAGGGTTAAACTAGACCCTTGGCGTGCGTGAAGGCCGACAAGGGATGGTTGTTGCCTTCACGTGAAGTCACACAGCTGTCGGCGACCGAACAGCAAAGAGGAAGAGGGATGGGTCCAGGCAGGCATGACAAGGGGAGGGAAGGTCGGCGTGATCACGGTGGCCAAGCCAAAAATCTGGCCGCGGCTGATGCTCCGGTGTCATGCCAGAGAAGGAAACGATAGTATCAGCGACAGCTCGATGAGGAAGAGAAGGACGTTGAGAGGAGTAGACCGAGCTCGACCTTGATTGAGGTAGGTTGAGGAGGGAACTGACTAGGCTAAGGAGTACTTGGCCGAAGGTGAAGACGATCACCGGCTCTAGCCTAGCAACATGGAGTGGAAGATCTCCCGGTCAACCAACCAAGGCAGCGGCTTTCACCTTCCCTAGCAGTGGCACGGGGTCGAACGACATTGAAGATGATGAGAGAAGGCCAACGACGGCCGGAGATGATGGGACGCAGCCGAGGCCAGAGAAGCGATGACCATAGTAGGCAACCAAAGCAGCACGGTGAGTCGGCTCGGGGGAGATTGAGAAATTGTGGGAGAGTGAAGGGGAGGTCGTGTCGGGATATTGGAAGGGGTACAACTTGAAAACGTGGCTGGCGGTGCTGGACCACGGTGGGGAAGGTGGTGGAAGGCTACCGGCGGCGACCAAGGTGACCTGCAGGGCAGTGGGTAGTGTTGGGGAGGCGACAAGGTAAGGAAGTGTGGTAGAAACCATGGCAGTGGAGGGATTAGCTGGAGAAGATGGTTGCTGTCACAGGGTCACACTTAGGGCTAAAATTTTCACCCTAACTGCTCATGTGTGGTGTGTTTCCCTCCCTAGAAACACCAGCCTTCCCCTTTGTTCGCAGCAACTGACCGCTACGCAAGCGGTACACGATCGCAATGCGGGCACTAACACACCCGGTACTGGTACGTTGACCGACCATGGTCAAGGATTGTACTGGGTCTCGGCCACTGTTCACCCCTACCTGTACGGAGACACACACGATCAGCAAGTCTCGGCGCTACGCGTCCCTGTACCGGTCACCCAACTTCCTCACGGTACCGACCAAACCTCGAAATCACCAGTCCAGTCTTTGGTAGCCGAATACGACGCGACACCACAAGATTACGGGAACTCTTCCCAACCTCTATTCCAACAATATGAATATAGGAATACAAGTAATCTACACCTTAGACTGCTCACGACATGGCCTCTCGACCCTCCCTCGATAGGCCTATCCCCTCGGCTCTCCGAGCCTCGGGGTGCCGAACAACACAGGTGGGACCCTTGGTCTAGGGTGGAACCTGACTACTCCGGTAGTCTCCCTTGGAGGCTCAGGCCGACTTAACGATCAGGCTGCAGCTTCCCCCAAGTCGCTCTCTCGACCAAGGTGGCTCTTCTCCACCGAGAGCTCACTCCTCCTCTTCCCTCCTTTTCTCTGGTTGTTCTCTCACTCTATGATCTCCACAAAGAATGACAACTCTTTTATATAGAAGTCCTGGGCTAATGTGCAACACGTCATCACTTGGATCCTCGCCGTCCAAGCCTTTGAACAACGGCTCGAATTTGATCAGACACGTCATTGACCTTTTCGAGTTCTATCATCGTTGGCTCCTAGATCAACGGTACACCTTGCTTCAACACATCATCCAACCCTTGGTGTTTCATCTGTAATTATCGAAAACTCCCTTGGTGCATCCCACTATTGGTATGTTCCAGACTTGCACCAAGTACTAGACACGGTACTTGCTGACCAACATACTCGGTCATGGTGCTCGGTCATCTGCACCCTTCACTCCCACTAGCCTCGACCTCGCTCGTGTTTAGACCATTAGACCTCAAGCACTTGTCGGCAATTTTCCTGCACATTAATAAGATTAGAACTCGGTAGGTTGTTCCACTACCCGGATAGCTCCAGCTACCCAATTGGACACAAGATTGCTAGGGACAACCGCCAAACCCTAGCTCCCAACCGTCCCGTGAGCTATACCCGTAACAGCTCTCCCCCACCAATGAGACCCGATGTCCTCATCAGAGGGTTAAGTTCCTCCCAATACTTCTTGGTCCTCCTCTCAAACTGCCACAAGTCCTCCGCCTTTTCCCAGCTTGCCTCGCTTCTCGGTTCCCCCCTCCACTTGATAAGATACTCCGTCCCAGTGTTTGGAGCACCTTGCCTATGCTCCAAAATCTTTCCCACCTTCTTTTCAAATTGTTGCCGGATAGTCAGTGGAGCTCTCTTAGGACGAGCACTCCTTGGATTGACCAGATCCTCATGGAATGGTTTGAGAAAGCTTACGTGGAAAACCGGGTGAAGCTTGTATCTCTCAGGAAGTTTTAACCGGTATGCCGCATTGCCGATGACCTTCTCCACCTCGAAAGGATTGTCATACCGCTGTACCAATGCCTTGTTCACCTCGGTACGCCTGATCTTCTTCCAAATCTGTGGTGTGAGCTTCAGCATAACTTGGTCCCCTATGCCGAATGACAAAAGCCTTCTCTTTAGGTCCGCATACCTCTTCATTCTGCCTGTTGCTTTGGCTAAAGAATCCACCGCATCCTCGTACAGATCTTGCCTCTCCTGAGCAAATCTGTAAGCAGCTAGACACCTTACTCCACGTCCTTGTAGAGCAACCTACTGTGGTATAAGAGGCTGGTACCCTGTTGCAACCTCGAACGTATTAAGCCCAGTTGCTGAAGAACGATGCAGATTATAGCAAAATTATACCGCGTCAAGAAGCTCCAACCAATTTGTTTGGCTGGCTGTGACGAAATGCCTCAAGTACTCCACTAGTACTGCATTTTCCCCCTTAGTCTGCCCATCAAACTGAGGATGGTTGGCTATAGAAAAGTTCAGTTTGCTCCCCAACAACCCGAACAAACTAGTCCAGAATTGTCCGGTGAATCTGTAGTCTCGGTCACTCACAATGTCTGCTGGCACGTTAAAGTGCTTGACTACATTCTTGAAGAACAACCCTGCAGTCGTGTCGTAGGTGCTGCTGAAAATACAACATACTTTGAGAACTGATCCACTAAAACCATCACCAAAGACATTCCCCGTACCTTGGGAAACCCCGACACAAAGTCTATCGAAACCGAACTCCACAGTTTTGTCGGTGTAGGTACAGGCTCTAGCAAGCCTACCTCTAGTCTTCTCTCCACCTTGTCCAATTGACATACAAGACAGGACCTCACGAAAGCTTCAATATCAGCCTCCATCTTCGGCCAATAGTACACTCGTGACATGAGCGCATACATCATGTCTCTTCTTGGATGTCCTACCCATTGGGTGTCATGGGAATCCTCCATAAGCTTCCGTCTCAATCTACCGGTAGGTACGTACCAATGACCACCTCTTGCGTAGATTATTCCATCGTCTAGCCAATATTTTCGAACCAATCCCCCGTTGATTCGATCAACCAATTTCTTAGACTTAGAATCTTGTTGTGCTAACTTCTGAACTTGCCCCAGTAGCTCAGTTTCTACCCTCGTCAGGGCCGCCACCATCTCCAGGTTTTTCTGGCTCTGTGCGTCAGCAACCTGATTGGACTTACCTGGTCGGTGTAGCCACTCAAAGTCATACTCCGCTAGAAACTCCTGCCACCTTGCTTGTCTCGGGGACAACTTCTTCTGGGTCTTGAAGAAGGTGTTAGCAACATTGTCGGTAATAACAATGAACCTCGCTCCCAGCAAGTATACCTGCCACACTCGAAGACAGTGTACCACCATGAGCATTTTCTTCTCATGAGTAGAATACCTCGTCTCGGCTTCCATTAGCTTCCAGCTCTCGAAAGCTATAGGATGCCCCCTTTGTTGTAGTACGCCTTCGCGGCTTTGTTTGAAGCATATGTCACGACCACCAACGGTTGACTGAAATCTAGCAATTTCAGTATTAGCTCCAATAAAATAGCAACCTTCAACTTGTTGAACGCTGTTTGGCATGGTTCCAACCACGCCCATGACTGATTCTTTCGCAGCAAATCAGTCAGTGGTGACACCACATGGCTGTACCCACGTATGAACTTTCAATAGTAGTTGGGCAAACTTAGGAAGCTCCGTAACTCCATCATCTTTGTCGGTATCGGCCATTCTACCACAGCCTTAATCTTCGATTCTTTCATTCGCACTGTGCCTTTGGGAATTCGGTGGCCTAGGAAACTGATTTCCTCCAGGCCAAACTCACATTTCTCATGCTTCACGAACAGCTTGTGTTCCCGTAACCGATCCAGAACTTGCCTCAGGTGACCCCAGTGCTCCTCCATGGATTCACTGAATACGACTATATCATCCAAATACACGACGATGAACTTATCGATGAAGTCTCGAAAGACATCGTTCATCAAGTTGCAAAACGTCGCAGGAGTGTTTGTTAATCCAAACGGCATAACGAGGAATTCATAGGATCCATACCTCGTAATCATAGTCATTTTTGGGACGTCTTCCGGTGCAATCCGGACTTGCCAATATCCCGACCTCACGTCCAACTTAGTGAACACTCTTGCTTGACTAAGTCTATCAAATAGATCAGCAATCAAGGGAACTGGGTACTTGTTCTTGATTGTTACCTTGTTCAATCCACGGTAATCGACGCACAATCGTAATGATCCATCCGCCTTTTCCTGGAATAGAACAGGTGCTCCGTAAGGTGCAATTGATGGTTGAATCTTTCCCGAATCTAGCAGCTCTCCTAGCTGGATCTTCAGCTCTGTGATTTCCTTTGGCGACATACGGTATGGCGTCTTTGCTGGTGCTCTCACTCCAAGCTCCAGCTCAATCCAGTGTTCTATTGCTCTCTTGGGAGGTAAGCCATCTGGCAACTTTGTGGGCATCACATCGGCATACACCTTTAGTAATCCCACCATTGAATCCGGTACCGCCACCACACGATCCGGTTGGACCTCTACCATGACTGCAAGATAAGTCAAGTTCCCTCGCTTGCACCCCTTAGCCACTTGCATTGCCGACAAGTTCTTTGTATCGAAGGTGCGGTCCTCAACCCCTGAAGGTGTCTTCTGGCCACGAACAAAAATTGCACCTGCTTTGTCCATGATCAAGATCCTTCCAAGTTGTGGAAATACTCCAACCCATGAAGGCATTCCTAATGATTAGGTTGAAATCATCCATTTCAATCATCATCAGGTTCGTTTGTCCCTCATAGTCTCCCAGGCATATCTTCATATTCAGGGCAATTCCTTGCACCTGCTTCGCCTGAGAATTGACCGCCTTAATCTTGCTAGTATTGGCCCCGATCTTCAACCCTAGCTTCAACACCATCCCCATTGAAATGAAACTGTGTGTAGCTCCAGTATCGATTAGGGCTGAAACCTTCCTCCCATTTACCGTCATTGGAACATACATCAAGTTAACTCCTCCTTGAGCCCCACGTTCAGCTCGCAATGCTCCGAGTATCTGAAGGGTAGATGCTTGGACAGGAGGCCCTCTTCCTCCTAGGCTTGGTTTGCCTCTGCCATCATGGCATTGACCTTAGCTTTGTTTGGACAATCCCTTGCTCAGTGCGGTCCATTGCATATGAAGCATTCGAACTTCCCTACCTCGGTTCTCCGATTGTTGGGATTACCCGCCTTGAAGGGAAACCCCTTCTTCTTTGATCTCGGCCCCTGGAAGGGCTTCTCCTTGCCATTCTAGATATTGCCTTTGCCTTTACTCCCTTGGAACTTTCTAATCGGGTCATCTTCTCTCGAGACCCAGCGTGCTTGAAGTCCACCAAGGCATCGGCGGCCACCAAAGCTGCAGGCAAATCCTGAATTTTCTGCCGCCTTAGCTCCATCTAAGCCCATGGCTGCAAAATAGTAATGAAATTATACAACTTGTCCTCCTCCGACATGTTTTTGATGTCTAGGAGACAAGAACTGAACTCCTTGACGTATTCCCTCACGGTACCTGTTTGTCTCAACTTCTTGAGTCGATCTCTTGCCATCCACATTATGTTAGTGGGCAAGAACTGCTTCCGAAGCTCCCATTTCAAGGAATTCCAAGTCTCCATACGGGGTCGACCAGCACTGTCATCCTCCTCGGTGCGAGTTCTATACCATAACTTGGCATCCCCCGTCATGAACATGTCGGCCATAGATACTTGGTGTTCTTCGGGCATATTCACAGCAACGAAGTACTCTTGAATATCCCAGATGAAGTTCTCTAAGTCCTTGGCTGACCTAGTTCCCTCAAAGTTCTTCGGCTCTGGCACCTTGAGCCTTCCCGGGATCGAGCTTTCCTCGGCTACACGGTCAACCGAACCTGGTTGAGGATATCTTGCGAGGACTTACTTTAACATGGCTACATCTGTGTGTAAAGCTTCCAACATATCCTGGAAATCGTCTAGCCTTTCCGTCGTCTTTTCCTCCTTAACACTGCTGGTCCTAGGTATGTTGCTAACCCGAGCGTTCAAGTACCTCATCCCTTCATCTAGGGACTTCAGTCGATCAAAGATGGTCTATCCATCGTCACTAGGGGTAGGTCCTCCTACCATCACTTCCAACCGTGTCAATCTTTCTCGAAGAACTTCTGCCCGTGTGTCCATGTATTGGTTCAGTTACCGGTAGAATGTGGAGTCTTTCCTCTGAAAGTTGTGTTGTGCCACACAAGTCTTCCGGCTTTCACCGAACACTTGCTCTGATACCTTCTGTCACAGGGTCACACTTAGGGCTAAATTTTTTGCCCTAACTGCTCCTGTGCGGCGTGTTTTCCTCCCTGGAAACACCAGCCTTACTCTTTGTTCGCAGCAACTGACCACTATGCAAGCGGTACACGATCGCAATGCCGGCACCAACACACCCGGTACTGGTACATTGACCGACTACGGTCAAGGATTGTACCGGGCCCCGGCCACTGTTCACCCCTACCTGTACGAAGATACACACGATCACCAAGTCTCGGCGCTATGCGTCCCTGTACCAGTCACCCAACTTCCTCACAGTACTGACCAGACCTCGGAATCACCGGTCCAGTATTTAGTAGCCAAATATGACACAACACCACAAGATTACGAGAACTCTTCCAACCTCTATTCCAACAATATGAATATAGGAATACAAGTAATCTACACCTTAGACTGCTTGCAAGTTGTGGACATGTAAACCCCACAACTTGGCTTCTCGACCCTCACTCGATAGGCCTATCCCCTCGGCACTCCTAGCCTCGGGGTGCCGAACAACATAGGTGGGACCCTTGGTCTAAGGGTGGAACCCTACTACTCTAGTAGTCTCCCTTGGAGGTTCAGGCCGACTTCATGACCAGGCTGCAACTTCCCCCAAGTCCCTCTCTCGACCAAAGTGGCTCTCCTCCACCGAGAGCTCACTCCTCCTCTTCCTTCCTTTTCTCTAGTTGTTTTCCCACTCTCTGATCTCCACAAAGAATGGCAACTCCTTTATATAGAAGTCCTGGGCTAATGTGCAACACGTCATCACTTGGATCCTCACCGTCCAAGCCTTTGAACAACGGCTCGAATTTGATCAGACATGTCATTGGCCTTTTTCGAGTTCTATCACCGCTGGATCCTAGATCAACGGTACACCTTGCTTCGAACACATCATCCAACCCTTGGTGTTTCGTTTGCAATTACCAAAAACTCCCTTGGTGCATCTCACTATTGGTATGTTCCAGACTTGCACCCAGTACTGGACACGGTACTTGCTGCCTGGCATACTCGGTCATGGTGCTCGATCATCTACACCCTTTGCTCCCACTAGCCTCGACCTCGCTCGTGTCTGGACCATTAGACCTCACACACTTATGGGCACTTTGCCTGCACATTAACAAGATTAGAACTCGGTAGGTTGTTCCACCACCCGGATAACTCTAGCTACCCAATTGGAGACAAGATTGCTAGGGACAACCGCCAAACCCTAGCTCCCGACCGTCCTGTGAGCTATACCCGTAATAGTTGCCGATGGTAGCAGCATTAGCTGTCGGCAATGCCATCACCAGCAGTGAGGGGGCGGAAGACGAACGGGATGCATGTATGGGAGGGAGAAGAAACCAATCGATAGGGAGAGAAATAACACCAATGGCAATTTTTTAATTAAAACTTGACATGCTAACTATTCATGTCAATAATAAATAAATAATTTTAAAAAAATATAAAATATAATATAATAAAATACTATATAATAAATATCGTGTCTAAGTCAAATAACATATTCTAAACCTACTAACTCACCCAAAATACTAACTAAAACGTACTAACGTGATAAATGACTTAAATCTAATTTTACGATCTACTGTAAACAAAAAAAATTGGCATACTCTCATATATTCTGATAACTTATTTTCCTATTGTGCCACTAACATATCATCATATACTATTCGGGTACACTTGACCTTCATGACTCATATGCACGGCTGGCCTCGACTCAGCTCACGTGTTTTGAAATTGACTCAACTCAAATTGACAGTTGAACTGACTGGTTCAAGAGTATAAAACCCTAACTCACATCACGGGTTTTATAATTTTTAACACTTTTGACCCTCTTTTCACCTTATTTTTGAATACTACAACTTGTTATTAATTTGTGCTTTTTTCCAAAAACAAGAGGAGATTTTTTATACCATATGGGAATATTATGCGTAATTATTAAAATAAAAATAAAGTTATTTAAATATACTTAAAATTTAAAAACTCAGGAAAAACTATAAAAAAAAATTAATCATATTTTTTAAATAGGGTGGCCGACAGCCACTCCTTGGCCTGGGGCAGCTAGATTGGGCTGCCCTTGGCCTAGTCGCCCTTGTCCCAACACTTCCAGTTGACGGCAGTCAAATCTTTTTCCCATTAGTCTTGACCAATCAAATTCGGTATCCGACTTTCCTTGGCTGGGCCTTAGGGTCACAAGTTAAGATCTAAAACCGACCAAGATCGGAGCTGTTGGTCGTGCCTTCTGTAAAAAATATTTTTAAAAATTTTTTGTATAGTTTTTGGTTTAATTTTTTTAATTATTTATTTTTTTATAAAACCAACCTATTGGTAGTTTTAGTATTATAATAATTTTTTTTGGTAATTAACTCTGATTCTAATATTAAAAATTACCCTCCATTTTTTGATAAAAAACTACAACTTTAGACTGCAGTGCGAGGGACTAAAGGCCAAAACAAAACCCGCTGACTCGCTCCCCAGGTTTCCCGTGCTTGGGACTCGGAAAGCAGCACCCCCAATAACTTTTGCGCCCCACAAGAACTCTCTCCGACTACAAATGGGCCACGTGGGCCCATTCTCGGCCCACTGAAATTATGATTTTCCTCTCATCTCGGCCGCCGGCGGTGGTGACCCCGCCGGCGCGGTCGCCGTCGCCGGCGTTGACAAAGACGGCGACGCTGCCTCTTCTTCCTACCTGGCCGACCTGCATCCCCCGCCGGACAGCAATTCACGCCTGCGATCTCGCCCGTCGCCGAACAGCGGCGGCGGCAAGCGGCGCTGCCGAGAACTCGCCGGCGCAGCCCGTGATCCCCCCCGGCGACGAAGAGGTCCGAGCTTTATCATCCGTGCTTTCACTTGCGCACATAAAGACGCTAACTTTGCCAAATTCCTTGCTTCTACAGGTAGCAAGGTCGCCGGAGCGTGATTTCTCCGGCACCCCATTCGTGCCGGTGTATTTCATGTTGCCGGTGAGTGATAACATTGATCTATTAGCTTGTTGGAATGCGGTTGCGTTTCCTTTTCTTTTTTTGATTGTGGTTGGTTTGTGGTGAAGCTAGGTGTGATCAGTATGGAGTGTGAGCTAGTGGATGGGAATGTGTTGCTTGACCAACTATCGGCTTTGAAGGGTATTGGTGTCGATGGCGTGATGGTTGATTGCTGGTGGGGTATTGTGGAGGGTGAAAGGCCTCAAGAGTATAGGTGGAATGCTTACAAGCAGCTTTTTAAGATGGTGCGCTCCCTCAATTTGAAGTTGCAGGTATTGAGCTTTCCTAAATGTCACACCGTACAGAATGACTCAAGTGGTTTAAGAAACAAGTAATTGGAGTTTAGGTTAGCAGATAAGAGGTGCGGCCATTTTATATATATATTTATGCTCGAAGCTGTTGGCTTAACATGGATTACTTGTTTGCACTGATTCTTAATTAGAATTTTACACTTGGAGGTGGTAAACAAAAATAATCTTTGTTCAACTCATGGTAGAAAATGAGGAAATTTGAATCTGAGTTAGACATATAATTGCTGCCATTTTACATTTGTACTTATGAAATACTGTTGGCTTGACTACTTTGCTTTGTTGCACTGATTCCTTATTTAAATTTTACCATGTAAGAAAGAAGAAGATCATGATTGGAGATGATAAAGAAAGATGCAGTAAGTTCTAATTGAGCATTGATACGGTCTACATGGGATGAATGGGAGCGAAAGGATTTGTGACTACAATCTCAATGATGTAAAAAGAGAAGAATAGGGCAAGGGGACTGACTATCGACACATTCTATTTGATTGTTTTTCGATGATTCCTCCATTCTAGATATTTTCATTTTCAATTATAGAAGAACATGAAACATAGCTGAGTATTTTTTTCACAGGGCTTAATTACTAATATGTTGATAATCTTATGGAATATTCTCCATGCTGAATTTTCCTTCTATGTGTGCTGATGAAAGTCTGAACAGATTGGTGTTAAACCACTTATAAGATATTTTTTATTTATCACTACCTCTGTCTTTTCGGATGACATATTTGTGGGATCCTTATTGATGGGTATGAGACTTTTTGGCTTTTCATAACTTTTCTTCATTTTTAATACCGTATTTACTGGATCTCTTTGGCATTTTTATGTACATTTTGTGCTCATGTCATGGTATTCATTAACAATCTTTTGTAAATTATACGAGATCAGGCGGTGATGTCATTTCATGAATGTGGAGGCAATGTTGGAGACGATGTTCAAATTCCATTACCTAAATGGGTGGCAGAAATTGGGCATACAAATCCGGATATATATTTCACTGACAAAGAAGGAAGGCGGAACCATGAATGCCTTACATGGGGTATTGATAAAGTGAGGGTTTTAAAAGGTCGGACTGCACTTGAGGTATACTTTATTTTTTCCTACCATGTACCTTTCAGATATCAATGTTAGTACTTATCGCGTTATTCATACAAGTCCTACTTTGGCATATTTTTTGTATTGATGATATTCTTTTACATATGCTCATGGAAATCTGTAGCTGCTGTCTATCTTGCTGACAATTTGTGCCCATCGAATTATGTGGTTGCCCATTTATTTTTGGGATTCAGTTAGTTCTGTTCTGTCTTATACAGTATTTCTCCATAGGTATATTTTGACTTCATGAGAAGCTTCAGAGTGGAATTTGATGAATATTTCGAGGATGGCAGTATTTTTGAGATAGGAGTTGGATTAGGCCCTTGTGGAGAACTAAGGTATCCATCCTATCCTGCAAGGCATGGTTGGAAATACCCAGGCATTGGAGAATTTCAGGTGCTACTATAGGTATCTTTTTTTGTTATTATTATTTCCTAGAAAGTATCAAAACCAATATGATTTTTTTCACCGACAATGTGTAGTGTTACGATGCCTACTTGATGAAGAGTTTGAAAAAAGCAGCAGAAAAAAGGGGCCATACATTTTGGGGAAGAGGACCGGATAATGCTGGCACATATAATTCAAAGCCTCATGAAACTGGATTCTTCTGTGATGGAGGAGACTTTGATGGCTATTATGGAAGATTTTTTCTGAACTGGTATTCTCAAGTTTTGATAGATCATGGTGAGCGGGTCCTGTTCATGGCAAATCTGGCTTTTGAAGGATTCAACATAGCTGCAAAGGTGATTAAACACCTTAGGTTTGAGCTTGAGCTTTTAGCCTTTATAACTGTCATACTCATCTTCTGTAAATAGAATTATGATTTACACATTCTTGGGTGCTTTAGTTTAACAGACCTGCTGAACATTTGAAGCGCATAAGCTACTAATTTTCCTTCGTTGGTATTTTAACATTATGTTTTCATTTTTGAAATTTCAGGTTTCAGGAATTCATTGGTGGTATAAAACAGCCAGCCATGCCGCTGAGCTAACTGCTGGGTTTTACAACCCATGCAACAGGGATGGGTATGCTGCAATTACTGCTATGCTGAAGAAACATGAAACTGCTCTCAACTTTACTTGTGTCGAGTTACGGACTTTGCACCAGCATGAAGACTTCCCAGAAGCTCTGGCAGATCCAGAAGGTTTGGTTTGGCAGGTAGCCTATATTTTTAATCATCTTTCCTATTGAAATCTAAGATGTTATTTCTCATTGGCAATGATGCCTCAATTGAATTGTTGATTCTAGGTTCTAACCATTCCTCTGAAAATACTTTTAAATTAGAAACATTAAGAAATGGAGCTCCATTTTTAGTTAATAAGATTATGGGTGCTAGAGGGTTGTGTGGGAAACATTATACTTACATGACTTGGTCTCTTCTTTATCCATATTTTTATTTGAATCATTTTGCCGCAAATTATTTTTATTCTGAGACTTTTCTTGCAGGTTCTGAACGATGCTTGGGATGCTGGTATTCCTGTGGCCAGTGAGAATGCTCTCCCCTGCTTTGACAGAGACGGCTACAATAAGATATTGGAGAATGCAAAGCCCATGAATGACCCAGATGGAAGGCACTTGAGTGCTTTTACATATTTAAGGCTCAGCTCTGCTCTCATGGAGGCAGATAAATTCTCAGAATTTGAAAGATTTGTGAAGAGGATGCATGGTGTTAATGAGCTTTCTTAATTATCTCCAATAAAATGGCTTCCAAATCTTGTTTGTCCTTTCATCAATCTCTTGCATAATTTGGATGTGCAAGTGCGATGCCTACTTGTCTTGGGGAAATAGAGAATATTTGGCTGGGACTAGATTCTTCATGGGTTCCCTCTTCTCTCATACAAACCAGTGTTCAAGGTACCATGAATTGAAACACAGTAGATTGGTGGCTCCTTACAGGTTAGATTGTACAACATTGAGATCAATCAAATATTTCATCTTGTTTATCCAACTGCATTTTCATACTCAACTTTTCATCCCAAACCATGCAAGGAATTTGCAAACACCCCAGAGTCTTTTGAGCCTAAATTTGACTTCTCTACAGGCATTCCTCAAAGCTTTTTAGGTTTTTGAAAGCTAGGGCTAGGGCTATAGCTATTCAAATTTAGCTTGGCTTGATAATCGACATAATTGAAATTGAACAAAGCGAGCAAGGGTTTGTGCCTACTCGACTTAGAATTTTGATATTTTATGTAGATATTATAATTCGAAACACACATATATAAATAAAAGGAGGAGCATAACATTCACAATTTATGAATGTTTTGTTAAAGCCCAAAGTACATTTCCCACCTATCTTTAGGGGTGCTTCAGCAAGCCCATTATTTAATCTAAATTTATAAATTAAATTTAACCATTTATTATTGCGTTAGGGGTACTTATTTAGCTATACAAATAATATAATACTAAATCACATTCTAATAAATAAAATTAAATAAAATATATATTTATAATTTACAATGGATATTTGGTAATATTGTAATAAATATTAGCTTAAATTTAATGAGTTATTTATTCTCATAATTAAAATTGGTAATTTAAGATTCGAGGTAGGAAAGACCTACCGTTCTATTATCAAATCTGACTATTTAAAATTAAATCTAAAATTTTTTTTCGACCAATTTTAAATGTTAATTATTCAAAATCTTATCATTAAATTTTATTGGGTCGTACAAATAGCCACCCTAACGTATCTCCTTCACGGTGGCCTGTAAACGCCGGGAGGTCCGTAGACTAGAACATCTCAGATCTGGATCCCAATGACCATGGCAGTCAGATCAAAAGGCTCCTATGGCCACCATGAAAATATTTTCATGGAAGTTTGTTATTTTGTTTAATTTAGAAAAATTACAAAAAAAGAGTAATACAATGTCGCCATAAATTTTAATTACTTGGCTCCGAAAACAAATTTTGGTATATGAATAAATAATATAGTGTTCCCCCATACTCATACACATTCAGACGAGACCATGCATATGCAACGTTGAAGCCTTATCCAACTATAACGATATTGGTGCACCACTGGCTAGACCAACGTAAACTCCAGAATTACAGCGATTGGATGAGAAGATGGCTAGTGTTTGGTGAAGAATTTTGGCCTGGAAGTGTGGAACTAAAAGAAGAGCGCAAAGGAGCCCTTCGTAGAGCTGTAACAAGGGGGAGCATTTTTTTTTTTTTTTTAGAACTGGGCAGGTTGATGTGGAGAAGAGAATGTGCAAAGCTTTGGAGGCGGAGAACCTTTGTCCGCCTTGCTAGAGTCCCGTCGCCACACTGCCTTGTCGAAAGTATGGTGATCTCGCTGCCATTCCGAGAGTATTGCCATCGTGAAGCACATTCGGAGATCAGCTCATGGCACAAGGATTAGCACTGTTACCGTTCTAAAGCAATTTTGGAATGGTTCGTGTGAAGTCCCCCCGCAAGTTCGGAAGTGGCCGCTTCTCAAGCCTTGCCGACCACCATTCCCAAAGATTTGTGTTATGAGTTACAGATAACAAAGCTCTGCCGTGGATATCGACCATTTGCTACCATTGCCAGCTCCGAGAAATAAGCTGCCAAAGCCATGCCCCTGCTTGTTGCTGATGTGAAGCCAAGCCGTATTGCGGCCGTCCATTGCTTGGAGCCATTGCCGCCCTTGTCGTGAAGTTTTGAAACCGGCCACCGTGACAAACTAGCAGAACCCACTTCCCTTGTTGAGCCACCGGAGAAGATATTCATCAAGAGTAGCCACCTCGTCGGAGCTCGCCCAGGACCAAACCATGGGACCTTGAAGTTCAGTTCCTGGGACGTGGACGCGGACGTGGAAGAAGAAGATTGCCCAGAAGACTTGGGATTCCCTTTCAGTCTTTGCCATTTTTTCAAGTGAGAAGTTGTAGTCGTTGGACCTTTGCTGTTGTTCGCCACCTCAGGACATTGCAATTTGGAGCACGAGAGAACAGAGCCTTACCGAGGACCTGTGTTGGAGTTGTTCGCCCAGAAGCCCCCGGTCGTTACTAGAGTTCTATTCAACCACCGATCGTCGCTATCATTGTGTGGAGAGCCACCGAAGAGTAGACTGCCATGATCTTTGATTTGGAGGTCTTTGTTGCTGCACGGCCGTGAAACTTTGTTGCTGTCCACCCCCTCGCTGGTCGGCCTGGGAGATAAGTTGGAGTTTGGTTACCGGTTGAGGTTGGAGCTCCGAGTTGTTGTCCTGCTGATCAGGAGTTTGGCTTCACTGGTTCAAGGAAAGGGCAAGCTCGTTTGTCGCTGCTTCGCAAGGAAGAAGGCATGAAAAAATGGGTAAATAGTAGGCAGTCCTGTTTTTTATGTTAGCACCTACGTTCGAACTATTCAAGTCCATTACGCCCTGAGAAATTAAGATCTCGTTCACTAAATACTGAGGACTTAAAGCGAATTTGGGCTGAACCAACCCAGCTATAAATCTCAGCAGAACTCACCTCCCTCAAGCCAATTGGTTCAATATGATTTCAAATTGATGCAAAACTTGTTACCCCACCATTTTTCAACTTTTGGAGGCATGGTGGGATAATTTTACAAATTTGAACACCATAAAGAGGCAAAGAAGGGTATTGGCGTTAAAATTATCAGAAGTGGATCAATTTACATGCAACAAAAATTTTGATATTTTGTGTAACTTATAAATGTAAAAGGAAATATTGAATTTATAGTTATGAAGTCACTTTGGAATGATTTAAGGATTCGAGTTAAAACGTAAGGAACTACTTAAAAAATTACTTTATGTGTTTCAATACTCGTTACACTTTTTTTTTTTTTACTCACACAATTTCTTTGTGCGGTATGGGTGCCTTAATCCTACCGAACCTTTAAATCCACTTGACACAAAGCAATGCGGGGCAATTATGCGCCTAAACATATAAATAAGAAGCACTCAAGGTTGTGCTTGAATATTCATAGGCATGGTTTGAAATAGAAGGGGCACACTCTGATCATGAGAAAGTAAAATTTGGTTTTACTCTCCATATTAACATACTATTTGTACCCATCTAGGGATGAGTTTGGATTAGATATGGATTAGTTATGGCCAATATCCATATTTGAATATTCATATATGTATCTTCCATACCAAATGAGAATCTGAACCCTATATTCATTTCATTTATTGTATCCTATCCAATTCAAACATTTATTCAATGAAGCATCCTTCAAAACATTTTAGGTTATGAAAGGGCTAGGGCTCGGGGATTCAAAATTCACCTTCGCTTGATATTTGACCCGATTGAAGTTAAACAAAGTAAGCTAGGGTTGGTGCCTAGTCGACTGAAAACTTGATATTTTGTATAGAAATTATAATTCTAGACATATATTGCGTTAACCCATAATTTAATCTCTCATCCAATATATCCCCTCAAGGGGTAAGAATGGCAATGTGTCTATTTATCTTAAAGTTAATTAACTAGATTTAACCAAATTTAAGATCAATAGGCATATCCCCACAAATATATCAAATCTTACCCCAAAAAATATTAAATATATGACTAAGTTGAATTTTTTACAATCCACCTACTTTAAAAAATTTCGTCATTGAAATTTCTATACTTGGGTCATTGCTAGAAGCCTAGCCCGCATCCTACTTGGCTAGTGGCTAGCGGCCTAGCCTACGTCCTAATCCAGCCCACCATTTAATATTGTACAAAGTTGCCTTTAATACTAATTGTATGACGCGGCCTAAGTACAATATGATGGGTCTAAGTTATCCCTTTAAGAGTTGATTAATTAAGTTAAAAATTAATATGTGTATCCCCACTAATATACTAAATCTTACCCTATAAGGTATTGGATATGAAACTAAGTTAAAGGTTACTACGTACTACTTACCTTAGAAATTTCGTCTCTGAAATTTGTACACTTGGTTCATTGCTAGAACCTAGCCCCTATTCTACTTATCCCATGGCTAGCAGCATAGCCCACATTCTAGTCCATCCCACTATCCAATAAGGTTTAAGGATGACTCTAATACCAAATCTAATGACCTGGCTCAAGTGCAACATGAAGAGCCTAAATCTCTCTTCAAAAATTAGTTAATCAAGTTGAAAATTAATAAATATATCTCTACCAATATACTAAATCTTACCCTAAAAAGTATTGGATGTATGACTAAATTTGAAATTATTTTAATCCACTTACTTAAGAAATTATGCCATCAAAATTCCTATACTTAACCCGTGGCTAGCTTTCTAGCCTGTCTTACTTGGCCCGTGGCCAGTAGCATAACCAGTCTATCATACAATATAGTCCTGGGTTGGCTCTGATACTAATTGTAACAACCTGACCCAAATGTAACATATAGGCCTAAGTCATCCTTTTGAAAGTTGGTTAACAAAATTGAAAATCAATATGTGCATCCTCACTAATATACCAAATTTTACCGTCGAAGATATTAGGTATAAGACTAAATTAAAGACTATTACACTTATCATATTTTACTTGAGTATGATCATTACAATTAATATTAGCTTAAGTATGATCATTATAATTGATATTAGAGCCATCCTGAGACTATATTAGATGGTAAGCTATACGAGGAAAATGGGCTTAACTATTGGTGATGTGGACTAGTCCACAAATGATGGCCCAATGAAGGGCATTGTGACCTCTCTTCTTGAACCCTATCTATGCACCTACCAAACGCTGTCAAATCCTCATCAAGAGTCTTTTGAATGAGCAATTTTGAGAAACTGCATGCACTTATCTTGTATGAACATGTAATCTCAACCCTTAAAAATCTTAAGTGTTAGATCAAAAGATCCACAATTGCAGGGCTTGGGTGCGTTGGGAGAAAACCACGTGAGGGACCTGATCTTCTATTTTTTTTAACTTAGAGGAATGAACTTTAAACGTCATTACTCCTCACGAATTCTTCTATTTTTTTTAACTTAGAGGAATGAACTTTAAACGTCATTACTCCTGTTGAATTTCTCTTTTCTATATCTTACACTTATCCCCAGCCGTTCATTGCTCCTGTTCTCATTGGCAACTACTGCCGCCCTCACCATACCAAGGCCAATACCGCCTTCTCCATTGCTAACCTCAACCTCCTTTTTATTAGGCCCTTTGAGCCCCCAACTAAATTCTAATATCACTATTAGGCCTTAATAGGCCCCCAAAAGTGAATTGCAATAGATATTACGATTCTCTCTTATTTGAAAAATTAACTAAAGAAATAAGGCTTTCTCATTAGCCTATATACAATTCACTAACATCATCTACGACCGATGTGGGATATACCCAATAACTCCCCTTCACATATCAGGTGTCCCCGAAACTAATCAGGAGGAAGAACCCATGTGGGATATACTCAACAACTTCCATTCACACATCGGGTGTCCCTGAAATTACATCCCTTGACAAACTCCCCTCAAAATAGGGGAAACCTAGCAACGAGGTTCCCTATGGGATATACCCAACAACTCCCCTTCACATATCAGATATCCCCGAAACTAATCAGGAGGAGAAACCCATGTGGGATATACTCAACAACTTCCATTCACACATCGAATGTTCCCGAAACTACATCGCTTGACAAACTCCCCTCAAACTAGGGGGAACCCAGCAATGAGGTTCCCTATGAGATATACCCAACAACTCCCCTTCACACATCGAGTGTCCCCAAAACTAGTCAAGGTGGGATATACCTAATAACTTTCCTTCACACATCGGGTGTCCATGAAACTATCATTACTTGACAAACTCCCCTCAAACCAGGGGAAACCCTGACAATTAGTGTAGAAATCTCTCAAGATTGAAACTTGGCTCTAATACTACTTATTGGGCCCTCAACCAAATTCCTCAAACCAGGGAAACCCACTAATGAAGGAGACTCAGTAGGCAAATACTAAATCTCCCGAGAAGCTCTATTACCACTTATTGGGCCTTCAACCAAGCTCTTATACCACTTGTTAAGCCCCCAACCAAGCTCTGATACTACTATTAGATACTAATGGACCCCCAAAAGGGAATTACATTAGGTCTCACAAACTTTTCTTATTCCAAAAGTTAACTTAGGGAATAAAGATTTCTTATTAGGTTTTATACAACTCACCAACATTATCTACGACTGACGTAAGATATACCCAACACTTCTTTCTTTGCTACTACCAAGCCCAAAGCCAATGCCACACGTTTCCCAACCTATTCCAATTCCATACAACGAAAACGAACATCCCCACTATTCCAAGTCCACGATTTTGGATGAAGACTATGACGACGACAATAACGGCCGAGAAAAAAGTAGGAAAAGCTTCAGAAGGTCGGCAGGGTCCTCACCACATTCCTCAAGAGCCGGCCACCATTCGTTAGCCAATGTCCACTCGGTGGTCATCTATTTGCTTGCTGATAACACAAAGCAGATGTGGCTGGAGAATAAGTGCCCAACATCTCTAAATAAAAGTCCAGATCTTGGCTTTTATACAAGTAACTTGTCCCTAACTTGTACATCGTATCCGTGGCTAAAGGATTTGAAACAAATTTTTATTATAATAGAAATTAAAAGAGATGCTAATTAACCTGTATACATTAATATAGATATAGATATGGTCAATGCAACTCCAAACGTGTAAAGGTAATTTGGTACAGCATGACCAAAGAAAGCAAAGAGGATCTGCATCACCTCCATTTCTTTCTTGGCAATGGGCATAAAAAAATGGTTAAGAAGATGAATAACTGCATCAATTGGCAAAGCACATGAACATTTTAAAACTGAAAATCTTAAAATGAATTAAAGTAGCATTTTTTGTGTATAATGTTATGATTACAATTTTTTTGAGTGTAGCAAATTTTATATATAGTGCCACTCTGTACTAAGTGGAACTACTTATTGGCCAAAAGTTGTCATTTTATGTCTTTATATTTTGTCTGATATGTTTTCATCGTAGTTTTAAATTTCGTATTGGTGACTATACCAAATTTTTAAGTGGTACGGGTATACTTGGTTCAATCGAGTGAAATTAGATTGAATCATATTTTAAAATATAAAATAAAATATTCTATACATTTTATATCAATATTTTATTAAATACCGATTAAATACAAGATTTTCAATAGAAAACTAAATTTTGTGAAAATTTTATATTAAATTATTGGATATCGATTAAAATGATATAAAAGGTTATATTGTTCTGAATTTGAATGCGGTACATGGTATATGAATACAACCGCGTGTTACGATAAGGTTTTCAAAACTATGGCTTTGATTGTATTTTAAGTTTCAATACATGTTAGATGGAATGAAATAGGAGAGGGTGATGCCGTTAAATAGAATAAAACGGTGGTGCTTTTATAATAAATTAAAAGGATCTTGCCTTCATTATGTTGTTCTTTTTAAGTATATTTTATGCATTATTAAAATAATTTTGAGGCTTTTATTTACCAATTTTAACTGTGTATAATTCCATTATAAATTTTCTTATGTAATATTAATTAACTATAGAAGTTTTTTTACATTATATAAAGGTTCATTTTAATTGCTTCCTTCAAGACTTTAGAAACATTATTTATAAATCATTCGATTGTTCATGTAATTTGTTAAATGAGAATGTTTAGTGAATCTACCAAACATGACATGGATTCATTTTAAAACTAACTTTCTTTTGTATGCGTTGGGATACATAGAAGTGGAAGAAAAGCTGAAAAAAAAAAAAAAGCAAACGTTTTTTTGGCTTTGAGGCGCGATTAGTACAACAGTTGTGTGGGAGGTGATAAGGAACTTGAAGGATTCTCATGTTTAAAAGGACCACATCAATGGCCACAATTAGCTATGCCAATTTGGTTTTAATAGATAATTTCTTTTAACAATATTAGATGTAATGGTATATTTTTTGTAAATATTATTTAAAATTTTGGTTGGGTCACTCCATTCTGATGACTATTATGATTTTGCCCATCTCATTTGTTTAAGTTACTATAATATGATCTTATAATAATTTGGATTTATAGATTGTAATTTAATATAAAATAGTATGTATATTACTCATGTGAAAAGAAATAATAGGGATTAAGAATTTGAAGCAATTAGCTAAGATCAACTTGATACATATTATTAACTCATACATATTGTTGAGGTTGATACTAAAGCATATACATATTACAAGTGACCTAAAAAATAATATTGAAATTGTTTGGGCTCAATCACATTAGGTAAGTCGTGAAAATGCATCCATCATTCCACATTCTTGCAAATATATTTATCATAATTATAGTGTTAACTTTTTTATTATATTTATCTATATTAGATTATGTTAATTTTTTTGATATATTTGCCTATATTCAATTGTTGCATATCGTAAAAAGAATATTTAGTGTTTTTAGAACACATATAGCCTATTGAAATATCCTTATCTGTTATAATTTCAAACATTATAATCATTTTATTTGCTATATTTGTATCCTACCGAATCTACCAAACTCATATCCACCCCATATCTACTATCATTCAACAAAAAAAAATCGCATCTTTAATATATAAATTCAAAATTAAGTATGAGAAAACAAATAGAAAATAATAATTTTCAATCTTAAAGACATAATTTTATAAAACAATGTCTATTCGGACGGTATACAAATTGTCCAAATATTTTCAAATATATATTACATCTAAATAGTAAAAATTAGGGGTATCTGCGACCCGATCGACTAACCAGTCCAACCGGCATCAAAAACATTTGTGACCGAATTCAACTAACCGATTATAATCATATAAAAATAAACTAAATATGAACATTTCTTTTGTAATAAAAACAAACCAAATATAAACATTTACTCATTTGACCAAATGATCGACTAAGTGATCAATGAATATTATAAACTAATAATGTAAACAACATTTTTAAAGTCCATTATCAAATTACCATAGAAAATTATAAAATTTATGCGTTATTTCATATTTTTTCAACAGAATATTTATATAGTGTAAAAAAGAAACCCTACAAACATGAATTTTACAAACTCATGTTTTGGCTACAGCAAATAGAACTGCGAGTACAGATACTCACGGATTTTGTAATACTCTTCACATAAAGGGCCTTCAATAACGATCTGTTGAGTGCCACCGCTGCCGCCGCCACCCTGCATGTATAAATGATTATTCATCCTCACAATGCATGAAAGAGCAAAAGGAAGCCCTCCAAAAAAAAAAAAGAAATTGCTTCCATTACCTTCTGCGTCAAGTCTCCGATCTTTCGCAATAACACATGTTCGCCACAGCGCAGGGCCCCTTGCGCAAATTCTACCTGAAGGCAATTGTGACAAGCAAGTGCATCACAATCTTACCAACAAATTCAGTCATAACTGGTAACAACAATTTGATATTAGGATAAACTATATTAGGAAGCTATGTCTTACTTGGGCTCATTAACTTCAACATCTAATTGATTAGAAGTTTTCATCTTTTGCTAGGAAGTACCATTTCCTAGTATTAGAAGTCTTAATTTTAGTACTTTCCTTGTCTTATTAGGTCACTTCAGTGAATAGATACTCTGCTATGACCTTGCTTTTATAGTTGATAAATTGCATGAAATTTTGTTCATTGAAGCTTCGAGAAAACCAAACGGGAAGGAGGCAAGAAACATCATCAATTGCTGGAAAAATCTGGAATCACAATCTTTTTACTAAAGGCTTCAAAGCTTAAAAATTTTGTTAAACTAAAGGTCCATAACAAAGTAGTTGCAGCTTCAAAGCTTCAAATAATAAGAACGTAAATCATGTAAAAGCTTGACTAAAATAGCTTTCTATAGTGTTATGCCCTGAATCAATCTATCTTGCACAACTTAGAAACCAAAACATGCACAGCCCAATTTAGCCAACAGAATTTGCAGTAAAACTCGCCTGAACTCCTTTGCTGGAAAGAAACTGCTTAAAGTCCGCCAATTTGAGGTCTCCTACAAGGACGGACTTGTGAGGTGGTGGGGCCATTGAAAGAGGTTGCGAGGATAGTTTGCTATCTGTCTTTTGAACCTCTGCATCTACCCAAGAAACCTCATATTCTCCAAGCTGAAAATCAACATTAATTTGTTTTTGTCATAATCCGACCCAAAAAGTGCAGTTAGTATTTTCTGAATAGAACTACTAGCTCAAAATCCCACCAATGGGGGACGGAGGAAGGAGAGAAAGAGAGAGGGGAGGGAGTAGAGGGAGTGAGGGAGTAAACATAACCTTTTTCAGATGAACATTACTCATAAGCTTCTCTGAAAGTTGAAACTGTGGTTCAGAAAAAGAATTAGCTCATATGCAAATCACAACATTAATAAAGTTCTAGAAGTAATTATACGCAATTAGTGATAACCTTGTATGCACAAATATCAGAGGTCAAATCAATGGTTTCTCCAACTTGGGGAGAATAAACATGGGAACAAACATTTTTTGAGCAATGTTCCTTCAAATGCTCAGTAGCTTCTGCTGAGCCGTGAACAAGCACCTAAAATAACAAGACAAGCTAACACAGTAGTATCAATCACAACTACAGCAGAAGTGAATTTATACGCTGAAGAAGTTAAAAAAATAAAACTAATGAAAACCTAATATAACAAAATCCTCTCCCATACCCCTTTAACAAGCTACATTTCGCAATAATGACAGTCAGCAGAAACACCATAAAGTAGTACCCAAAAGCCCTAATACTAAAATAATTCAATATGATTTAAAATTTGATTTCTTTATTATAAGATAGGAAAGATAGCATACAAGCTTGAGGGGAGAAACATGTCCAATGATTGCTTTAATGGATCTGCTATCAGAGCGACCTTCAAAGTCCATGTAAACTAATGCACACTTCACTTGCACCTGATGAGAGATGTCAATATGAATCATCAAATTGTTTACGGAACAAATTGCAGGAGAAAGATTACAGTAAAAAAAATAACAATCTGGTCAATTTAAGAGAATAAGAACTATATCACACAGCAGCTTAACATTTAAAGTAGACATTAGTACACAAATGAAAAATCTAGGTTGAGGGTAAAAACTTAGCTTTTAACAAACGCAACAGAAATGTGTTTCTAAACAAAAGACTTTCAATATACATACCGTCATCTCGGTTGAGACAACTTTTGAAGGTTTTTTATCAAGGAAAAATCTGGCAGATGTTTCATCAATTTTACCATCTGAATCATTCCCACCACCCTGAAAAATGCAAAGAAAGAATCTTAGTAACCGCTGGACTAATGTACTACTCATACAAGATACACCCATAGGTTGGTAAATATTACACAAATCTCTGTCTTCTCAAGAAGAATATCAACAATAATATTCCTCTTTCAGTAAACAAAGACAAGAATACAAACGAAGAGTGAATAAGAAGAAGAAAAATAAATGCAAGACGAATTTGGAGCTGAACAGAGTAGCATAATGGCTTACATCAAGGTACTTATAGATGTATGTCCTCTTATTATTATAACTATAAGTGTAATCCTAGTAGTAAGGATGCAACAATTTAAATTATTTCGAACACGACTAGACAAACAATCCTATTTCAAATAGAAAATATCATAAATTAGAAAACTTTTAATATAAGCAGAAAAATGAAAGAATAATCGACTACAATAATAGGATGAATATGCCATCATCATGGGCACAGCACAAATAAGATTTCAGAAGCTAAAAAACACTCTAGTCCACAACAAACTACATGCTGTATTTATGATTTGTATCATGGCTACTTCTTGAGTTTACCAAACTAGTTTATATTGACGATCAGTTTAAAGCTGTTTAGATATAGTCTGCGACTTAGTCTTGGTTATCTTTTCTTTGTCATTGTTTATTTCTTTTGTTTCTTCCTTAAATATCTCAACCTCATTTACTCATTCTACTCTCCTGTACTTTATTTATATGTGTAATATACAAGACTCGAGTTAAGCTGTTCACTTGAGTTTTCAGTTTAATTTGTATAAAAGCCATGCAGCACACTAAGCAATAAGAAACAAAAATGAACCAAAAAAACTAATCCATGTGAACTAATTCTAGACTTACAAACATTGAACTTTGATCCACATAATCTTCCTTGATCACATAATCAGCAGGGTTTATAACTTCTCCATAATCGTCCCACTCAAATCTATTATCGTAACATGGAAACATTGGAGCAACACTTGTAGATGGAGGTACAAACCCATCAATGATGATATCACGATGTCCACTAAAGCGAGGGCTAGGAGCTGAAAAAACAGCATCTGACCTTACTATGAAGAATAAGAATACAACTTCAGTGTAGAAGTAATCTAGCATAGTCAACAAAAACAGAATTCAACATTTCCTTGCATCTCAAGGACACAGGGCTGCCTTAAGCAATTCATAATGAGAACAACAAGCAAGTTATCTCTGCTTTTAAGTTTGAAGAAAAAGATCAAAGAAAGAATTCAAAGCAGTTTCTCTTAAAAAAATTTCTCAAACTGGAGGAACACATACCATCTGATGAAATGCGATTACTGCCAGAATCAACTACCATTGGATCAGACACATCCTCAGTTCCATGGGCCGCCTTTGCACTTTCCTCTTTCAAAAGAGTGGCTTTCAATGCTTCTTCCTTCTTTATACGATTTTGTTCTTCTTCGTAAGCAACAAGCTCCTCACCTACTAAAGGAACTCTCTTGCTCATAACAACTTTTACTGCTTTTGGTGGTGGATCTGACTGAAGCATGCGAGCTAGTGTACCAAACTGCAAGTTTACTGAAGTTAGAAGAAAAATAGAAAAAGGAAGAGGATGGAATGATGATAGCTCGCAAGGATGATTAGAGGAGTTATGATAGCACTTATTTTCCTATAACATGCTTAGAATGAAAAACAGTGTATTCTCTAATGAAATAAATTTTGAATATGATCTGAATTCAACCACAGAGAGCTTGGATCCCTACTTAATTAAAACAAAAACGTAATTGGAACAAAAATGAGAAAAACTGTGACACCACTCATCTTGAATCTCAAATGTACAACATTATTGATTGTACATCCATGGGAATTCAAATTATATTAAATGTTATAACAAGTACAACATATTTTCTCAACCACCATTAATACTACACAGAAGAAAAAATCAAAAAACACATTTATTGATGACAGATAAAGATAATAATGCGTACAGGATGGCAAGCTGCAATTGTTACATAATATTCATGCATAATATTGATCAGCTACTCTTTGTTTATAAAATATCATTGTTAGTCTATGTCAAGCTTCATGCTATCACCATTTAACACAAACATCAATTCTGCAACAGTTGTAACTAAAACCCAGAATGTATCAGCATGTGATATGTTTTATAGTAAGTTATGCATCACCTGCCCCCTTTCAGTAAAAAGAACAAGGTTCTTTGCTTCAGCTGCCAATTCCACAAATATATCATGTGAGAACCCAGATTCCAAACTAGCCATAGATGCCAAGACCACCTAAAAATATATGTCAGAATACATAATAAAAAGTAATAATATGGATAAGTCAATCAAGCTATTACCTTTGGCCCATCTGGAATCTTGTCAAGCTCATCTTTGCTTATCAGGAGCCCGACATGCCTTCCTCACGAAGGATTGACAATATGTCAATTGTCAAGACATAAATAAGCCCATAATTAAATATCAGAATAATAGCACCCAAGAGAATAATAAACTCACTTCAATAGGAAGGCATTGTCACGTGTGTCCTCAAATGATTTTGCTATAGAATCACTCATCCACTCCAGAAAACTCTTTACATAATCAATTGTGCTTGAAGTAATATTAGTCAAAAAGAATATGGGATAAGTCAGGTGGTGCTGGGACCAATGCTGTAAAACCAATGGAGTAGCACTATGTTATTTAGGGATGATATAACACACAAGGAATATATTAAATCAACAAAACCCCCAGACCTGTTCAAACAACAAAATAAGTTCTAAAACACGTCCTGCAGTATCAACAGGAAGCAGTATGTTCCCATCAGCTTTTAGGGTCTTCACTATCAATTCTGAAAAAAAAAAAAAAAAAAAGATAGAGAGAAAGCATAATGTGCCAGTAGCTGAAAAATAAAAGGTAGAAAATCTACAATAATTTGGTAGCAAAAAAACCGCAAACACAGTTAAACTCATCAATCATATTATAAACTAAATATATGGTATAATTACCAATGAATTCTTTATCTCTTTGGCGAGCAGGAATTTGGTTATTTAAGGCATTGTAGGCATCTGTAATCAAAACAGCTGGCCGAACAAAAGTCTGCAGAATCGTACCATTCAAGTGCCTAATAAGCCACACAAGTCAGCTTTATTTCCCATCCCACAAATGTAAAAAATTTCAGCAAGTTCTATAATGAGTATACAACCGTTCTTTACGATGATTATAGTCAACAGCATAGATCAGATCTTCTCCATCCTTGGTTATCTTCCAAATAGTGCCACCCAAAAGATGCCCAGCAACATGAGGTGAGATTACTATGCCTTCTCCTTTGCCTACAAATGAGAGTAAACAAGAATATTTGATAGTAACCTGTCTCCATCAATTCTATATCATGTAAAACACATGGCACCCAACAAATGTCATATAAAACCCATCATATAAATCAATAACCTACCAGACAAGTGATGTTGTTGATAATATGTTAAACGATTCACGTTCTGGAAAGCAAAGTCGATGTCATCAAGGTTGAACAAGTCAAAATCCGAAACTTGCTGTAAATTAAAAGAAGAAAAATGTTCATTAAAGAGAAGAATATCAAAAATGAAATTAACAAGCCAACATGTTCTATATGTCAAACAAAGCCAATCATGAAAACTATCTATTTCGGCGTAAGTAGGAATCTACTAAAACTACCTTCTAAAAGGCTTATCCAAACTAAAGGTAATGCTTAAATGTGGAATGAACCAAGTGGTCTAAAACTGAATGGATAAAATTGTACCTGCCGAGATACAAAGTGATCATACATAGTCAACAAACCCAATCTGTAAACAGGCTCAGTTGCAAAAACCGGGGCAGAGAGTCCTAAGTGCTTCATAGCATAAGGCAAAGCGCCAAGATGTACCGTATCCGCATGAGATAGTAGAACTGCATCAATGGTAGAAGCTATTCTGCAAAAGATAAGAAGCATGAAGCTATAAAAAATACCAAACGAAATAAAAGTGATCACAATATGCCAAAGCAGACACATAAGGTGAAATTCTAAACTTAAGCACCTCTGTGTTGAGTTGATTCAAATGAAAATATAACCATCATTGAAATTTCCAAAATAGCTGACAATAGCTACACATCGTTTTTCCAGAAGATTTTCAATCCATTGCCATCTGATTAACAAACAACATTGCACCTAGCATTTCATTATCCTCGAAATCAGCCATCACCAACATTTTTTACAACAACCATTTCATGAAACCATGGTGAAACATTAAGGACAAAAATAGGCTCATCTACTACCTTATACCACAAAATCTTTTAATCATTTCCCCATAACAGCATATAAACAGCTAAGAGCTTACTATAATCATATACTAACTCACACTAGCTGTCTTACCCAGAATTCCTAGCATTTCTTCTCATTTACAAATATCCAAAACAACACTTTCCGCAACAACTATTGTACCATTTCAATAAATAAGGAGAACATAAATGATAGAATATAATTTTCCTCACATTTGTAATCCTCACGATCATTTAAAAACCAAAATTCTCTCCAATAACTAATTTAACATTTCCTATTTATAGTAGTAAAACAGCACAGAGCAGGATAAAATCAGGAATTGGAATACACTAGCTATCCAACACTGATATCCCAGCAATAATTCTCACTCACAAACATCCAAGACCAATGAGTCTCAAACTAATCATAAATACAACTCCTCCCACTTAATCCTAGCGAAACCATTGTACGATTTCAATAAAGAAAAGGGTGAAAGCAACAATGAATAAAACAGACTCATCTTAACGTTTCATATCCCTCAAAAACCTCCAAAACCAAATCCTTTCTCAAGAAACATTGCATCATTTTCTAGAAACAACTATACACAACAAGAAACAGGACCCAATCATCAATCAGCTCATAGTAATTATCCAACACAAAACCCTGGCAATCTTTCTCACTCATCCTTTCTACAGGAACGATTGCAATATGTCTTAATAGCAACAGAAAAAGAGCAAACATAAAAAGCTTTGTCATCAACCACCTCGTCCTAGTTATCCAACATTGCACCTTACCATTCCTTCTAAATAACAAACATCTAAAACAATTGTGCACCACACAACCCACAGTAAGCAGCAACATATCATATCATCAACCAGGAAGGTAGATATCCAACACGAAATCATATCATTTTTTCTAACAAACATCAAATAACCCATTTTGCCAAAAAGATAACCCATTGTAAGCAGCAACACACAAGTCAAAATCTCTAGTACTCCATCTCATTTACAAACAGCAACAATGTCAAACAGCACAAAACCCTAGCATTCCTCTCAACTCGCAAACGTCAATTTCACACATTGTAAGCAAAAGATAGTCCATTTTGTAATCCGGAAACCCACAATTATCAACCAGCTCAAATCCAAGCATTCTAATAAAAACAACTCCCTGCGACCAGAAAACACACACCATGACCAGCCAGCACAAAATCCTAGCTTTCCTTCTAACTCATAAGCATCAATTTAACACATTACAAGCAAAAATAACACAATTTGTCATCCACAACACACAATCATCAACTAGCGCAAACCCTAGCATCCATCAAAAAACAATCCATTGTAATCAGCAAACCCAAAATCCTCAACCGGCACAAAACCCTAACACATCTTCTTGCTCGCGAACATCAAACACGCTCGTTAATCAGCTTAAACCAGAGCATTTATCTAAAACAACCCATTGTAATCATCAAGCACACAAAATCATAATCTAGCACAGAACCACTCTAGCAATCCTTCTAACTGGCAAGCATCAATTAAGTAAATTGTAAGCAAAATTGACCCATTCAACAAACAACCAGCACAAACCCTAGCATCCTTCAATAAAGAAACCATTGTTATCAGCAAATACACAGTCATCAAACCCTAGCATTTTCCTTCTTACTTACAAGCATCAATTTAGCACATTGTAAGCAAAAGTAACCCATTCAACCAACAGCCAGAACAAACCCTAGCATCCATCATGAAGAAACCGTTGTTATCAGCAAATACACAGTCATCAAATATCACTAAACCCCAATATCCATCTGAAAACAAACCATTGTAATCATCAAACACACATAACCATCAACCATGACAAAGCCCTAGCATTCATTCTAACTCACAACCAGCAATTTAAATACATTTTAAGCAAAAGCAACCCGTTCAACCATCAACCAGCAACAAACCCTAGCATCCATCCAACAACAACCCATTGTAATCAGAAAGCACACAATCAACAACTAGCACAAAAATATCCTAGCACTTTCCAACCCACAAGCATACTAAATGGGATATTGCAAGCACAAGCACAATCCCATTGCAATCGTCAACCATCACAATGCCCCAGAATTCCTTGCAACTTCACAAACATCAAACACAACCTAGCCGGCAACACACCATCATCGTCAACCACCTCAACAGCCACCAATAACAATAAATAAAATAGCAATCATGATAGAAATGGAAAAAATTGTACGGACTTGGAGAGAGGTTGCAGGAGGGAGAGGTCGAATTGGTCGCTCCACCCGCAGTCGAGCAGGATGTTGAACCCGTCCACGGCGACCAGGTACGACAGCGGCGTCTCCCCGTACACGCCGGAGAGCGGCGTCACGTGCACCGACGTCCCCATCGCCGCCGGCCCTCTTCAGGCGGGCTTGGAATTTGGAAAGGAAGGAGGAGGGGTGAGTCTGGACTCAGTCGGGTTGGGCTTTTGAATGAGCGAGCGGACGCGGAGCCTCACTCCTGTTCGAGATCGAGCTTATTTAAATAATTTTTATATATTTAAGTTTGATTCAAACTCGAATAAACTTAAACTGTTTAATTTTTTAAAACTCGGACGTAGCTCGTTCGTAAGCTCAAAACCGGTTCAAACCTAGCTATATATATATATATATATATATAT
>JAVDBV010048198.1:0-29140 GCA_032619315.1 Piper longum | reverse complement strand
GAAGCAGCAAAAACAGCGACAACGACCGCCGAAACAGCGGCAACGGAAGGAGCGAACAGAGGCGGTGGCGGTAGCGGTGGCGGGGGGCGGCGCGTCCATCGGCTGGGATGGTGGATGGGACGAAACCCTAGGGAGAATGTTGCGGGTTGAACCGGAGAAAGGGAGAGGGGATGGGTTCCATATTAGCTGGGGCCGTGGGGATGTACCTAGACGAGGATTGAGAGGGTATCACCGGAACAGCCGGTTTGACGGGGACGGCGGCGACTGATGATGTGGCCTGTTGTGAATGGACCGTTTTTCCACCTTGGCGTTTCAAATTTCGAAAACCATGAATAGAGCGTGCGGGGTGCATATGGATGGGTTTCCGGGACTTCTCCATTCTATATATTACGATATATTTTTACTTTTGTATTTTTTAAAAGAACAAATTTAAACTTTTTATCATAATAATTAGACGTTAGTATATAAAATCTAACCGCCTGTTTAAATTATATGCGATTATAATTTTTTTTTAATATCGACAAAAATTCTCACATTCTACAACCGTCCTTAAAATCCAACAACTAATATTAAAATTAGTTTACATAAAATTATCCGATACAAATGATACCAGTTAACAGCCAATACTAACATTAGCTTACATAAAATTATCAGCTACAATTGATACTAATTATTCTCTGACAAATAAGTTGCTCCATTAACTTGACAATAATAATTGCTCACATCCTACAACCATCCTTAAAATTCAATAGCTAATACTAAAATTAGTTTACATAAAATTATCAGATACAAATGATACTAATTAACAGCCAATACTAAAATTAGCTAACATAAAATTATCGCCTACAACTAATGCTAATTATTTTCGGATAAATAAGCCACATCTATTAACTTGACAATAATAATTGTTCTTAACCTTCGAAAAAGAACAAACTCCCTCCAACTTTCTTATGTTTTTCTGAGACAAGTCATTTTTTTTTATGAAGGGTTAACAAACAGCCTGATTATAATCATCAATCCATTCCGGGTTCACATGCCCTAGTCATGATCTTCATAAGCATCATAAGCATCAACGGGCGTTGTTACTTTTTGGCTTTGATGGGGACTTTCCCAAAGGTTTGCCCTTACCATCGAGGTAGACCTCCGGGGGGACTTTGAGATCGGGACTTTAACGGGAAGAGTGGCAATCCAAAATAATTAAACATTTGCACAGATTATTAACCAAATAAAACCAAAGCTATAATCTTGACATCTCATCCATCGTATTCAACGTCCCCAACTCTCCGTAACATAGAACAAAAAACACGGAACCCGTAGAAAGTTGCAAAACTTTATACGCCCAAATATCCACTCACTTCACTCGAGGAAGAAAACTATCCCACTATCTTCAACCAATCCCAAATGAACTCCCACGCAGTAGTGTTTTAGCCTACAATTGACCACACGCACAAACAATTAGTGAGGCAGGGATACTCATAGATGCAAAAACAGATACCACCACAAGTAATGAAAAATAACGCCACTATAACTAGCACTTGACAAGCCCAAATGGACTACAGATAGAATGCCTTACGAGAGTTAAAGATTTCCATAACAGAATCCAACTCTTATTATTCCAGTAAAGAAATAAAACTAAAATTATCTTTACTCTTGATTAATTAGAGGTTGGCGCAAACCTTTTGGTCTTCTTATCATTCTATCCACTTTCCCAAAACGACTTTGTAGCAAGTGGCAAGTTAGGAGATATTCCATTATGAAATGTATCTTTCCTGCTGCTCCTGCAGCACACGAGCAGAGGATTTTGCGTCTAGATACAGAGAGCTCACTTCATCAAGATCAGCCTGAAAGATAAAAGGAGTACTTGAACAAAATGATACAAGTAGGGTTCTTCTCACTAGAGCAGTTGGGAAGTATGCACAAATGAGATACCTTGCAAATGTTGTCTCTGCCGTTCATTTTGGCCACGATACTAGCAGGAGTTAACAACTGAACTGCGTGCCTGCAAGCACAGCAAGATTCATCCTGAGTGATAGTAAATATTACAGGAAAAGAAAGTCACATGCTCGAAAATATATTAAAAGAATTTGATAGAGGATAAAAATCAGAGCATTGTTGATATTATTGTATGATTATGCATTTAAATGACATTGGAGTTCAAATCTAGGGCCAGTGACAAGGCCAACAAAGATGATGAGCAAACAAAACATGTATTACACAATCAATAATAAAAATAATCAACATTCTGCCAAGTAAGATGATATCCGGAAGCACAAGAACGTAAGAAGATACAAAAATAGCAAGTAGCAACTATAAGGCCGCATATGCCATGATGACTAGAGAAATAGCCATGAGTAATAGAATAACATAAACTAAAGAAACAATAACCTTAAAGATGCCTGCTGTGCAATCTCTCCAAGGCATATAAGACTTTCTTCATCAATAACCAACTCCTCTATCTGGGCTCGTATGGCCAAAATCTAGAAAAAGTAAATTTGTTCGTCATAACAGACTTGCCAAAATTTTACATCAAAAGTAATATGGAAAAAAGGACAAAGTGTGCACCTGCATCATGTCAACAGGGCCATATGTTTCGGTTCTTATGATCACCAGACGATCAAGTAAATCAACAGGTATGCCATGAGGACTGGTCATGTCTGTCCCTCTACAACCAACAAAAAAGCTAGCTTAGGGCTGTCTTAATTTAAATAAATCACAAGACAAAAATATCAATTATAGGTGCCAAATAGTATTGTAGATAACAGAACCTTTTACCTGACAGTACAAATTCCTCTGTTTGTAGCAAATATTACAATGGGCGATATAGAACTTTCTAAAGCTCTATTAAGGTAAGAAAAACATTCCATATCAAGCATGTGAACCTGCATCAAGGTGCATCAGTGAGATAGTAATTGAAGCCAAGAAAGATCCATATCATCACCCAGTTACCTCATCAATAAATAGAACACCAGGAACCAGCTCTGCAACTCCCTCATCAATATATCTATTCACAACCTACCATTAAAACAAAAAAATGCGTAGACTCAATATTCCTACAGTTTTACAACCTGTAGCAATGAAACTAAATAAATAAATGACAAAACCTATTCTAATCAGACAAAAACTAGAAAGAGCCAAAGGGAAAGAAAGAAAGAACCTTGTTGATCTCTTGTCTCAATTTGTCTGTGATTTCTGTTTTTCTAGGTTTCATCATTTGACCCATTAGTGACAGTATATCCTGACCACCTTGTGGACGAGCATTTGCAGCATCTAAGTCATGCAAGGTGACATCCTGGGGATAAATATATGAATATAACAGTCTTAATAAAATAAAGGACAGCAAATACAAAAACAACAAAGAATGCAAGACTACAGGGATACGCAAAAACAATAAACAGTACCTGGACAATCTCCTTCTTCTTGTGAACCTCTCCCTTGGGAAGTGGGACATACTCTTCTGCTTCCAGATCAAACTCTGTAGCAAAAGCATCACTTCTTCCAACTCTTTTCACTGCTCCACTATTTGCCTCAATATATATGACATCACCAACAGCGACCTACAACACAAAGGAATTGATAGGATAATATTACCAAACACAACTTTTTATGATAAAGCAAAAACCAACGCTAGAATTTCAGAAAGAATCATTACCTTTTCTTTTATAAGCGCATCATAAATTGTTGGATCCAACTTAAGTTGTTTGGTTCCTTTAACAGTCTTAAGGCCAATAATTACATGACTAATGCTTTTTGCATAGCCACCTGTAATGCTCTCAGTTTCTTCTGGAGATAGTTCAGTCACCTGGTGCAAAATACCGACATACATAACATATAAAACCCACTTAAAATATTTAATGAACAGAAACAAAAATTGCTATCATGTAACATTAATTGATAGGATAAAAAAAAAAGAAAACAGAAAAGAATGTGAAAGTCACAGAGATAGTGAATCTTCATCTGTCTATTAATTGCCATAGAAATGCATCTACTCGTTGCTAGTCAGCATTAAATGTTCAAACCTAATCACACATCAGCAGCTATATAGCAGAATGAGGGTGCAATAGAGACAAGAATAACAAGGAATAAGTAACATAATGTACCTCTCCTTCATAAACTTCCTTATTTTCTTTAATGCGCAGACCGATAGACCTTCGAAAATTTTCCATAAGGACCTCTGTTTTCTTTACTTCTGATGAATACACTTCAGATCCCACCATGGGGCAGAAAGGAACCTGCACTTGTCACAGAAGTAACAATCTTACACCCATTATAAGAAAGATTAAAGGAGGTAATTCCAAGCATTCATATAATCCCATAAACTAGGGACAGGAACAAAAAACTTATTGCACTACTTCTCTGAACCATAGACCAACTCCATATTTAAACCACGCATCTTTATATCATTCTCAACTGCCTCCATTCAGATTCTCTCAGGTCTTGCTCTTTCCCCGCTTTGATCCATTTTGCAAGTGCATATCACATATCTTAAATGTCAATGAAATGATATTTTGTTAACAAAAAACAACAGAGGTTACCTTGCTACCAAGTTCCTGAGATATCCCAAGAGCCAGAGCAGTCTTTCCTGTCCCAGGTGGACCTGCAAGAAGGAGTGCCCGGCCAGCCATCTTCTTTTGCTTTACCATATCTACAACAAGACCAGCTGCTTCTCTGGCCTGTACCTGACCCACAAATCCAGCAGCCATAGGTATTGCTGTTCCTGCTGGCTGCAATTACACATGAGCAATAATGTTAAAATGGACCAAAATGGTACAAAACCTAATGTGAAAACTAAGCAAACAAAATTTCATATTAACATTGCAGAATGACATAATAACGTCATTTACACATTTTAACAGTTTAAGTAAGCTTCCAAAAGAGGAGGCTGCATAAAAAAACAAAATAAGTAAAAATTAGTCTTTAAAAAGAGAGGTAGCATAGTCATGATTCTCCACAATAACAAAAAAGATTTTTTTCGTCACAAGCTTGGGATAAAAGATAACAATACGAACGTCTACTTTTATGTAAAAAGCAATAACTCAAAGGCTGAATCCATTACATCGAGACCAAGGCCTTTGATATGCGTATGCGTTGCAACGCGCTGCTTCTTTGCAGTTGATTGCACCTCTTCAATCTTCATCATCTAATCTATGAGTTCCTACTTTTTTATATCACCTCTTTTACTCAGCTTCCAGAGACCAACTTCATATCAAAAAAAAAAAAAACGTAAGTTATTCGAGTATTAAAATCAGGATAAAACCTACTAAATAATCCACAAACAAGTGACCAAGCTATAATTTCGCTGACTATCTCTGACTCATATAATCCAGGTTATAGTAAAGAAATGCAATCTTTCACAATGTTTAGCGGGGAAAAAAAAAGATACAATTCCGAAACAACATAGCAGCATTGCTGCCAACCTAGAGAGACGAAATTGGCAACTCATATGCAGAACTTGACATCATTTCTGATTCCAAATGCTAAAAAACACAACTTTCTCCATTCCAAAGGCTGTCAAACCTCCGAACCGACGCATAGCACATTCACTCCCCAATACATCCGTAGAAAACGACCCTATCAAAAGAAAAGAAACAAACTTTCTTCACACTGTAAAGAAGAATTCCTAACCTCGTCCGCCTAGCACTGGTGGCGGAGGACGCAGAATGGCGGCCGGGGGAGGGCTGAGTCGTCCCCTCTTCGTCTTCCCCTTGCTCGGCCAAAAGCGAATTAGGGCTTTTCGTGGGTTTACTATAAAAAGACGTTTATACCCTTTTGTTTGGGGTTAAATGAAACCATTGTTTGAAGAAGGTAATTCGTATTATTACGTAATGTCTTCATAAAGGATTTGGTGGTTGATCTTGGCAAAGCATATGAATATTGTGTGTATATATAAATGGTTTTCTAGAAATTCGATGCCCCTTAGAAGGCAATTTTAATGGTCGATTTTGTATATGATTTTGGTCACAATTTGAGGGAAAACTGGCATTTAAATCAGCAGTATCTGCAGGGATTGCGGTTTTGTATTTGGATGGATGAACAGTTGGTCAGTAGTAAAGGCTTGTTATGCTTGGACTTAGCAGGAGCAATCAACTATGCGTCATAATTCGCACGTGAAGTAGATGATGAAGTGAGCAGGTTTTGCTACTGTGCTGAACTTGATATTTCTCATTGATTTTAGCGGGTTCACGTTCAACGTCTAAATTTCAGTTAATGCGTCGATTCTTAATCCTCTGTTGGTATAGAATTGTTGTTGTACCACCTCAGCATCTGGAGATAAAAGGCAATCCTTTCCAAGGTGACGACGTAGGCACGTAGCCATTCTTTCACTTCTTGATAAGACTGCGATATGCAAATTCTATATTTGACATGGCCATTCACTTGTAACCTCAAATGATTTCTTGATACTGCATAATCCTCTGTACTTGTCGCTTTCCTTGCAGAAATCTTACTAATCCGGACTGTACCAAATAATTAATAAGCATAAAATTATTAATTTAAAATTATTTATTTTAAGTCAAGTATTATTTTAAACATGAAATTAATAAACACGAATTCAAATCTAACCAAAAATAAAATAATTAAAAATAACTTTGATTTATTTACATCCCTTGTACAATTACTAAGTATTAACTACACTTTATATTTCTCACATGGCCCTACCGCTGGTTGTTCTCCCACTTGGCGGCTCGCACGTGGCTCCCCACCCACCCCATGGGCCCCTTTTCACAGGCCCATCAGTAAAGTCTGCAGTGCTCTCTCTCTCCGTCTTTCTAAGCTAGTCAGTAAATAAACACTGAATTAGTTAAAATAGCCACTTATAGCTAGCTTCGGCGCTAGAAATATCTCATTTAATTACAGTAATAATCATCTTTTTAAACGATTAAGTGATCTGCGATTAAAGTTATGCATTTTAAAACACTAGACACTCTATAATATACTTTCTCAAATAAGATTGCTTTGGGATCCTCGCCTCTGCCTTTCCACTTTGCTCTCTTCTTTGACCAATCCCTTTCTGGGTTTTCGTCCAGGGTTCCAATGGAGGCTGGCATGGGTGATGATCATGATCGACAGTTTGCACCCCATCGCTCCCTTTCTCAGTTACGAGAACGACGAAAATGCCAAAAACAAAAACACTCATTTATCTTGGCCTCATACATTCCCATCCGGCAAAAACCTTTTCTTGCCTCTCTTATTTCGCCTTCTTTCTTATATTCAATTGTTTTTTCCCATTAATCTCTTTTTGTATGTTTTTATTCTCGATGGATCCATTTCAACCTGTCATGCTTGCTAGATTGATTGAAAATAAACTATCAAATCACTTATAACTCGTCTAATGGCTAATATGGCTACTGTTACGGGGTTAAATTCGTGGGACGGTCGAGAGTTAAGGTTTGGCGGTTGTCCCTAACATTCCCGCGTCCAAGTCAGGTAGATGGTGCTATCTGAGTGGTGAATAACCTACCGAGCAATTATCCGTATTGTGGGCGAGTCAAGGTCAGACGGGCGCATGGGGTCTATCGGGCGAGTTACTGTGCTGGGCTAGATTATGGACAGTATCGATAGCTGCCTTTGCGGGATTTTGTTCGGTAAGCTGTACCAAGCATACCGCTACCGTGGACCGAGCATGGGGCAGGTTCTAGGCACGTACAGGGTCGGGCGCAGCCTGGACGTTCTATCGGGCAAATGTGCGGGTAGGCGTTGCAAGTTGCGGATGCGTTGCGTGCGAGTGACCGAGCACCACTGTCCGTGCATGCCAGGCGCATGGGTGCTGCGGAACGGGCGGACCATGGGTCGGTATTGGGGTCGTTGGATCGATCAGGCGACCATGCCACACCCAGGAGGGGTTCGGTGCTGGGTCGATGGGGCGAACGTGGGGATACGATCAGGCATTTGTGCCACACCCAGGGGTAGGCTTTCCGGTAATTTGGCTAGAATCCTAAGGGGTGAGTGATGACAAGGCTGGAAGCATGATGACCGTTGATTGTGGATTGGACGGTGAAGATGCAAGCTGGGGACGTAGTGCCCACTAGTCCGGAGGTCTATATAAGGAGAGGCCATCCTTGTGTAGAAAGGAGAACAATTGAGTTGAGTGTGTGAGTGATCTTAGTAGAGAAGTGAAACTTGGTCGGGCAATGGGACGCTTTGGGGGACTTCATTCAGGCCGAGGAGGGTCTGGAACTCCAATGGAGATTACCGGGGTAGTCGACGTCCGCCTTTAGGGTCAAGGCTCACATACTTGTTCGGCAACCCTGCGCGGTGAACCGAGGGTTGTGAAGTCCTGTCAAGGGGGGTTTGAGAGGCACGGTCGTGGGGATGCATGTCCACGACCGGCGATTAGTCTAGGATGATTACTTGTGTTTATCCTGTATTCACGTTGTATGAATAGAGGTTGAGACGGGTTCCTGTAATTGTTGTGGCGTATGCATCGTGTTTGTGCACCGGGGCTAGACCAGTGTGTACCGAGAAGGGTAATCGGTACGTGGGACACATAGTCACTGCGACTTGGTGATTGGCGTGTGTTTAGTACGTGGGCTGGTAATCTGGTTACGGTACGCGTGGTACTACTAGCTGGGTGTAGTACCGGGACTAGGTTCGTGCATAATTTGCAGGCGTGGCGGTCCGAGGCCGTTGTGCACCCCAGCACATTGGGGTGTGAAGGTGGTGTTGGCTGGTGCTTCCAAGAGGAGAGTACGCCGCACGGTGGTAATTAAGGCGAAAAATTTAACCCCTGAATTGACCCCTGTGACAGCTACTTCGTGGCTATGCAATGTCACGAGGTGGTATACATGATAATAATATATGGTTAGCATGTGGTGGTGGAATGACGCTGCTCGCCACGGCCATGAACTGCGTCGTCTACCTCCGGGCTCTGCCTCAGCCGGCTGGGCAGCCTCTAGCTCGCCGGCGGCGCCCTGTCCATCGGCTTCACCAACATCACGGGCTACTCCGTCCTCGTCGGCCTGGCCTCGGCCTTGTAGCCGCTGTGCAGCCAGGCTTAGGCAGCCGCATCTGGGACCTGCTGGCCCTCTCCCTCCAACGCTCGGTTGCGCTACTCCTCGCTGCCCTCCCCATCTCCCTCCTCTGGCTCCTGCTCCGCCCCATCCTCCTCTTCCTCGGCCAGGACCCGGCCATCGCCGCCGTCGTCGCCACTTACTGCCTCTCCTCCCTCCCCTACCTCCTCCCCAATTCCTTCCTCCAGCCCCTCCGCGTCTTCGTCCGCTCCCAGGGCGTCGCCGCGAGCTCATATTCTACTGCTCTGCCCTCGCGCTTGCCCTCCACCTCCCGCTCAACCTCTTCTTCGTCGTCGTGCTCGAGCTGGGCATGCCCGGTGTGGCGGCGGCCGCCGTTCTCACGAACGTGAACATGGTTCTGTTCATGTTGGGGTACCTGTGGGTGTGCCGGCGGGGGCAGAGCGGGGAAGGGGTGGTTGGGCCGTGGCAGTGTTGGAGAGGGGTGGGGGCGGTGGTGAAGGGGGTCGGGCCGATGATGGAGCTGGCCGTGCCGAGCTACCCGAGCATATGCTTGGAGCGGTGGTGGTACGGGATAATGACGAACGGGCCGATGAAGGGGCTCTTGCCGGAGCCGAGGGCGACGGTCGCTGCCTTGGCCATCCTCCTACAGACTACGTGTTTCGTGTACACCATGCCCTTGGCCCTTGCAGGCTGCGTCTCTTCTCGGGTATATATATATATATACACTCTTCATCTTTCTAATTTATTCTATCATTTTCCCAAGTAATTCATATAGTCTTTGATTAATTTATGCTTTTTGGTTATGCATTGTTTTTTTTTAAATAAAACACTATTTTGTTTTAGTATTAGATTGTTAATTTTAATTTTAACTTATGACTGTATGAATAGATGTATGTAAAGAAGTCCTCAGTGAAATTGCGATTTCTAAAACAAATGATTCAGTTTTTAATAATTATGCAAAGAAAAAAACGGATGGAAATTGAAGATGTAGGCCGAGAAAATAATAGATGCTTATGATTTAGGTGATCAATTGAAATTCATGGGTTTATCCCCGGTAAATTGTATATTTAATATCATAAGGTGAAAAGTGATGATTGATTGATGGTAAAAATGGATCTTAAGTTTGCGATTGTGTGAATAATATTATTGCAAGTAAGATGAAGTGTTATTGATGCAATTCATATACGCTTACTTCTCCCGGCAGGTAGGGAGCCAATCTGGCGGCTTTAGTTACCCCCTAGCCTGCGCATTTGCGATCGGCTTTGTGAACGTAACATGGACCGTGGTGCTCCGCGAGCGCTTCACGACGGACAAGGCGGTGGCAGCGGCGGCCATGCCCATAATGGGCTTGTGCGAGCTGGGCAACTGCCCGCAGACGACCGGCTGCGGCGTCCTCCGGGGTACAGCTCGGCCGGCCATTGGCGCCTGAATCAACTTAGCCTGCTCCTACGGCGTGGGCACCACCGGTGGCGGTAGGCCTGGCCTTTGCGGTGGGCGTGGGCTTCAACGGGCTTTGGTATGGGCTGCTCTCCGCCCAACCTGCATGTGCCACGTCCGTATTGTACGCCTTGCTCGCCAAAACGGATTGGGAATTGGAGGCCCGTCGGGCTCACAAGCTTACCCAGGTGGAAATGGTTGCTGCAATTGGCGAGCCCAATAGCGACGGCGGGGACGAGAAGAGGAGACTTGTAGTTGTGGGCCAAGGAAGTGGAAAATGCGCTGTAAAAATGAGGGCGAGACAGGGTACTGAATCTCCTGGTCGGGAATTTGTATTGTTCCTTCTCTCTAGCTGATCGGGCGGCCTTTTGATTTTTTTAGCCTTTTTTTCATGAAGTGGGCTCAGAAATTGTGAAGAATCTGATCCACCATGCTAGTGAGTGGCCTTTGGGATGTGGCGATCGAGATCTCCATGTCTTGGAAGAGATACCCATCTCTTGATTTGGAAAAGTATATATGTTCAATTGCTGCGCGTGAAAAGAAAAAAAAAAAAGTCATACGGTGAATTGATTACTTGAAGGAATGGTTAGATCGAGGGTCACCAACATTCTTCTATAGACCCATAACTTTGATTCATGGCGAGCATCACAAAGTGGAGCTTCCATAATTTTTATTTTAAAAAAAATGCTTCAACTTGAAGCATGGGAGAGATGATTGTTTATTCTAAAAAATAATACAATAACACAAAAAGATCTTCAGCTTGAAGCATGCATGGGTGTTAGCCTTAATTTCTAGTAGTTCTAGCCAGGATATATAAAAGTTCTTAGAGATGGTCAAAACAAGAAGAGCAAGAAGTTGTAGTTATTCTAAGAATGATATGTGAAGAAAATTCATGAAAAATTTAACATGAATGAATCTAAGTCGTTTCAATTATTTAAAGAATAAGGTACTAAGAGTGATGAAGATAACATTCACATGAAATGGTGTCTTATGCTTCAGCTATTAGAAGTCTTATGTATGGTATAGTAAGTACGAGACTAAATATTATATATGCGATAAGAGTAGTGAGCAGATTTATAAAAAAAACCATGAAAAAAACATCGAAAGGGAGTGAAATAAATTTTCAGGTACTTAAAAAGAAATTCTAATTTCTATTTGTATTTTTGGGGTGATAAAATTGATGTGTAAATTATGTGGAGTTTAACCATGCTGAAAATAGAGACAATGACAGAAGTATATGTGGATACATTTTTTAAGTTGTTGGAACAACAGTGAGCTAAATTTCCAAATTACAAAATATAGTTGTTTTATTTTCAACTAAGGCTGAATATGTGGCTGCAGAAGCTATCAATGAATATATTTGTATTAAAACTTTAATGAATAAGTTACGTGTTAATGAGGTTGATTACAAGTTATTCAGTGATAGTCAAAGTACATCCTATTTAGCCAAGAACTTAGTATTTCATTTTAGTGCCAAACATATTCAGTTGAGGTTTTATTTTATCAGATCTTTCTTATAAGAAAGAAAAATGAAATTGGAGAAGATTGATATAAAAAATAGTTCGGTAGACATGTTGATCAAACCAGTGGAGGGATAAAAATTAAGTTTGTGCTCAACTTTAGTGAACTTGCACTTACATGTAGGTGAAAGACTTATTGCGATGAACAAATGGAGGAAAAATCAAGACTAGTGTGTTCTAATCGGACTTCAAGTGAGAGATTGTTAATATTTATAATTATGAATATTAATAATATATAGCTCATTGTCACATTCAAAATACTAAAAAAAACACGGGATACCAGATAGAAAGGACTGTTTGTTGTTCTATAAAAAATAAAGGGTCTCAAACCTTTTATATAATATGAACTCATTTGCCTCATTTTAAAAGAAGACATATAAAAAATCAGGATGTGAGAAAAAAATAAAATAAAAGGGAATATAAAGATAATAAGAAATTAATATTATTTACTAATTTAATCTTATACATAATATTGAGATATAAAAATCTTATAAATTTAAAATGTATAAGTTGTAATCTTTAATTAAAGTAATGAATTATTTATTGTTGTATCATGATTTTTAACTCTTGAAAAAAAAGAGGATTTTTCACATTAAATTCATGTTCTTTTAATTTTATTTTATTAGTTATTTTTCAGATATTATTTTCTTATATCTTATATTTGTTATAATTTTTCAACAATCTCCTTAATGAAGATGAGCCCATTCTCCCTTCCTTCCTGCTCAGCTGCCTAAGGAAGGCTTCTCCATCATAAAAGCTTGAACCCCCCATTGTTGTGGGATCGGTCATTCCCCTTCTCCTATGTTCTAGCCTTCAGTTTGCTTCTAGTCTTTTATTGCCCCCATCAAGCCCTTTAACGGAGGGGCGAGGACGCTACGGTATGAGGACGCTACGGTATGGTGACGCTACGGTATGGTGACACGCTAAGGAAGAGACAAACGGATGGTGAAAGTGATACCTCTCGACGCGCCTGCGTGAGGGAGGAATCACATTTTTACTATAATCTTTCTACCTGTCATTGATCCTTTCAATCTCTTTTACTTTTTCTTTAGAAGCTTTCCTCCTCTGAGATTTATCTTGGTGACTTTCTTTTCATATTAGCTCTTGTTGGCATATAGCATCTGATCGTAACAGACTCCTCACAAAAATTTTCAAGGTAAAATATGAAAAAGATAGGTTGGTGGCGTTGTAAATTTAGATTGGCTGGTTCACATGTTTGATAAGGAGCTAAATCAGGCAGGTCTCGACGCAATCCCCTTTGATGCCTTGGGCTTAGATCCATGGGGTCACCTAGCATAACTCCACGGTTCAATGTTCGGTATATAGCGAGGATTAACTCTCCAGTTTCCTCTCTAAAATGGAATACTCAGCTGATTAATTTGACGTTCCACCCCTTTGATGCGCAGAAAGAGTTTGTCTCTTCCGCCTCCTATCGTGATTCTCGAGGCAAACTTCTTATCGCAATGGAAATTTTATATTGAAGAAAGTTTATAAGTGGCTAAATAATGAGCCTAGTAGTAATATTAATCCACTTATCAAATGGCACAAATGGTAGAAACTCAAGTTTCTTCCACGGCTTTTGTTACTTGTATAAAAAACTGCCAACAATGCTTCTTTGCCTACAAGGGGCAACCTATTTGAGAGAGAAACTATGACGAGTAGCTCTTCCCTGCTACATGTGGTTAGTTACGGCTACTAATAATGCTGATTTTATCTCCAAATGCATTTTGTTGGCTTAAATCACAACGAGGGTAAAATCACCATCTTGCAGCTCCTTATTAACATTGATGAGATCCGAATGTCAGAATTTTTATTCTAACTTTATTTCGGTCCTCATCATATATAATTTATGATGTTATTATTTAAATATATTTATTAGTGATATAATTAAGGGCAACTATTATAGGATAATTATTTTTATAACTTCTTGATGGAAGTAATTAAATACTGTATTTTTTTAAGGTCATTGATCTGGGTAATTTTCTATCTCTATCTCTCGTCATCTTAGAAGTACAACAAATCACAAAATTTTAAGAATATTTGCGAAAATCATTTTGACAAAAAGTGTGATTTGTTTATTTTAAATATTTATAAGGATTTATACCAGGGGCAAAATAAAATAAAAATTTTTTATGATAAGATGCCTAATTAAATTTAGAAACTTTTATCAACTCGATACAGCATCGAGGTCATACATATGTCCGATTGCCCAATTTAAAAAGGCAGCACAATCCTTCATCATATCTTCTTGAGACCACAATCATAATAATGATATTTTGCTTATCCACTCTATCAAATATTTTGGTTTGTATATATAATCATATTTATGTTTAGTGATTTAGAAGTGAGGTTTTGCAGTCGAGTAGAGGTAAAACGACTGAAATGATGATTTTTCCGTTCTTTCTAATATTTGAATGTATGTGGATAGTTAGCATGTTAATGAAGGTGAATGAAGTTGGTTGAGATGTATAAATTGATCAAGTTTAGTTTAATTTGAACTATATAAAATATATGTTGTTAGTATTAAATTTTGATATGTATATAAAATTTGACTAGTGCATTTTATATTTACAAACATTGTTCGAGAAATTTTATTTTAAAAAAAATGGTATAGTTTTAAGGAAAATGAAAATAAGAAGATATTATATCATATAATAAAATCTACATATTAAGGTTATGAAAAAAAATATTGCATGATGATATAAATAGAATTTTTATTTACTAATTATATTCAAATTGATTGTAATCAACTAAAGAAAAGTGTCAAAGGCCGGTATGTGTGAATTTGTTATGATTGTAGTTTTTTATATTTCAGGATTATTTCAAAACTATTAAAAAAAGAAACATTAATATTTAAATAGTTTATGATTTTCTAAATTTATATTAAATGTCAAGTATATTCTTATTGTAATGTGCTTCAAATATTTATTATTCAATGTAAAATTTTTATTTTAATTTGAATTATTCATAAAAGTGGTTTTCCTTCGTGTGTAAAAAACATGACCCCCGTGCGAGGCCCTTCACTAGTTTGCTGCAATTAGAATCTAAGATAATGGATTTCTCATGTTGTGTGTGTCTTTCGTCATTATTCATGCGTTAGTGGTGTTATTAATGGCTTTATTTAAGTATTATAGTTTTGATATTTATATCATATAGTGCATATGTTGAGTTTAATATTTGTTGCATGGATAAAGTATTGATAGCCACCTAAGGGGTTAATTGTAGTTTATTTCTATTAGCTAAATTTACGGGATATATAACTATTAATAATCTGAAGTTGGAAGATATGTTATTAGTTAATTACTTAAACCGTTTGATTTTTTTTCCAAGCTAAGCCGTGTGATTATTACAGTTTAATTGGAGTGGTCTTTGTAACTAACTGATATATTTATTCACTAATAATTTTTTACGACTTAACGAAAGAGTGTCATTTCCCTTGTTGGTCTTATTAATCAGAAAGCACCGTCAAATTGCTGGTGCGCGCATGTAACTTATATTTAATGGAATTACTTATTATTTCTAATTCCTCCTATGTCAATTCATTCTTCGTGGGTTTCCTTTTGCTTAGTACGAACCAATTAAGGGTTAAAAATATTTTGTTTGTGATGTTAGACGGACGATACAATAGTTCTTGCGTACTTCTAACTCGGGGAATCAACGTCGGTAGTTGAAAACGAAAGTTACTTTTAAATAATAGATAATAGCACAAATTAAAGATTACATCCAAGCGCTACCAAACGACCTTATTTTAGTGCACTGATCGATGGGCTAGCTGCTGTGTCGACGCTGCATGCAGTTCTCTATAGCTAAAACTCATGCAAAAGTTGCTAACTTTGGTTTGGGAGGGTCGACAAGGCAACGAGCCAAAAAACTATCGACACAAGTGTATTTGTAATCTGGGTATAGTGCAGAAGCCTCCAAATCATCTTCCTTCAGCTCAAAACTCATATTGCCACCCTGGACGAAGATGTTGTGAATGATAGAAATGGGTATGTTGTCCGGATGTGGAAGAGCTGCACGCACAATTATACACGCCAAGAAAATGTTTACAATGATATATGAAACATTTCTTAAGTCGTCGTTGGAATATATTAATTATGTTGGCTGTAGGTCTCTTTTAACATGCGCCCATAATACGAATACGTTTTCACCAAATCATATATGGATGAACAAAATCAGGAAGGGATACCTGGCCTTTGTTCTTATCTAAAAATCACTTGCTACATCTCATTTCTTGAGATTATGGTAGAGATTTGATTCTAATTGCTTTATCTCTATAAATTAGAGTTTTTCCTTCCTGTAAAAACACACGCACAGGCACGTAAAAAAAGAAGTAACGGCTGTGATTTTAGTCCACCATGACATTCAGACGATTATGATATCTATTCTCGATCCAACTTTTATCTATTCTATTTATTTTCTCTTATTAATATATTTACTTCTTCAAATTAAATTATAATGAGAGTATATGCAGTGTGATCTTCATCTTACTTTGTGTGAGCTTGATGATTATTTCTTCGGGAATGTGGAGCCTCTTCAGTGACTTCCCAGTCTCCTTCTCCCACGAGGAGATCAAATCCAGCTGAGAAACTATGTTTCCAGGAGGCCTGTATATGATAACTCGGTTCTCGACTCGTGGATCATTTGCAGCCATGATTGTATATGTAGCAACATCTTCTTCGTAGTTTAGTACAGCTGACAAAATTAAAATTAATGGATTATCTAAATTAACGTATACTAATTAAACCGCGCATGCATAATTGTTGCACCACAATTCACGAAACTGAAGACACAATTCATGAATGTTAACACGTGAAATTAAGTTGGAAAGCAACCCCTTTGTCACCTAAACTAGTGTCCGTATTGTTCATGAATTTGTGGTTCAAAGTCCAAACATTTTTGTGGCTTGTGGGTATGTAAAAGAATACGAATGGTATACGGCAAGCAGCAGCAAGCTTTGATCACACGAGGTTGGTAGAAAACAATATAATATCTCCTACCGTAGGCAGTGCCATCGCCATAAATCGTCACTTCGTCTCTTTCTTCTCGTGGGTGGAGTAGATAGTCCACGAAGTAGGCAGCGAGGGAGTTGGCGACGACAAAAGTGTGCGGGATCCCTGCTGCCTCTATAGCTCTTCTGATCTTCTTCTTTTTATCAAGTAGCGCTTGGAACGGTGGAAGGGCAGTCACCCTGTCCACTTCACTTCCATACTCTGAAGGCACAAACCTCTGGCACCAATTAAGAGTAGGTAGCAGCGATGAGACAAGAAAGGGATGAAAATCAGATGATCAGAGCAGGAGATCTGCCGGGGAACAGATATATATATATATATATATATATATATATATATACATCAATTTATTTATATGCATTTATTACCTTGGTGTTACCGGCTTCCTTCATGGCATCAATGATTTTGATTTGATCAAGACATTGAGGACTTGGAAGGACTGAAATCACCACGTCTGCCTGCTGGATGACGGAAACAAGCTTACCATGGTCACTTAAATCTCCCTGCGGAAATTACACTGCTATATATTTACTAAAACCTCATACAAATACGTATGTCAAATTACCATCCTTATTTAACTGATTTAGAAAACATACCTGGAACACTTTGACACCCATCGATTCAAATTCCTCGATAACTTCCAATTTAGAGGGTGGCGCTGATGCATCAATTGGGCGGACGAAGACGAGGGTGGGATGCCTCATGGCCATACTCGCCCTAACCATATACTTCCCCAGGTAACCACTTGCACCAAAGATGAGAATTCGACTTCTCACCATATCCATGGTTTTCCCCCTTAATATGTCTCAATCTTCTAAACAGTCTCAACTCTCAAGAAGATAGTTTCCAATAACAAAAAGACCGATAGGCATAGAAGAAGAAGAAGAGTTTCATCACCGGCTACTAATAGATAGAGAAAGAAGAGAGATAAAGGAGCTTCCCTGGCATAACGTCGAGCCGGAAACGAGTTGGTTGGAGGGTCGGTGTAAAAGCAGCCTAGTCGTATGTCTTTAAATTAGATTGCTTGAACTTAATTTATGTTATACTTGTAATTTTATCAAATAAAGTATATTCTATTTTTCATTTATATAAACATTTTAATTAAAAAAATGGTACAGAATATATAATATATGATACTATTAGATATAAAATATGATAGGAAACTTCACAAAATAAACTCGTTGGCTAATTATAGAAACAAAATATGATTTATATATATAAATGAATAATAATAATAATAATGTTATTAAATATATCCAATTTATTATTACAAAAAAATAATTTTTATTTTTAATCTTAGCTAATTCACAATTAACACACTTTTTTTTTATTTTATATTTATCAAAAGGGAACTAAAATTTGCCCTATGATAAAACTATGCAAGCTAATATCACAAATAAAAGTAAAATTATAATGTGAAAAATACTATAAGGAGATTATTAAAGTTATAATAAAAGTCGCCTTGTCTTCTCTTGCTCGCTAAGAACATGACCCTAATGAGGATTTGTGTGTAAATTGTCAATGAAGCAAATAAATGGATTAACATACCTCACATGCAAAAGTGAACCAACCGACTTTTTGGGCTAACTGTTCTCTTCTTAAAATCAAACAAATGAATTCCTCGCATTTTGTGGAAAAATTCACATCTGCCTTGACTAAAAACCCAGAATTCTAAACGATGGATCAATGCTGCAGGTATTGAGTATAAATACCAAGCTATCACCCTCGTACGATTCACATGGGAACTCAACAAACAGATAGATACATTTACTTATTCAAAAGATGACAGAGAAAAAGCAAAAGATAGATCTGCAAAAAGTTCCGAGTGGATCAAACTTAGAAGAAAAAGCCTTGAACACAGAGATTGAATTGCCCTTGCATTCAATCAAGTTCACTTTGATTGAGATGCTTGGTAACCGCACAACCAGCTTCATGAGACACTACAGCAATAGAGGATGATAAATAATTACTCCTGATTACAACTTATGAGACAGTAGCAATGACTAGAAACCAATTTTCTTGGCCAAACGCACGTTGGTGATCTCTCTAATCAAATCAAGCTTTATACTTCGTGTGATAGATCGGGAGAAGCCCAAGCTTGATGTTATATCATCAAATATTGTTAAGGGTGGAATCTCTAGACGGAAGAGCCATATGGACATGTCACATACACTGTCCTTGTCTGTCTCACTGATCAACGACCCGGTACCGTAGACAATGGTGCCAGTAGTCTCATTCACACCAGCATCGAGGTGCGAACGAAATTCATCGGATCCTTGCACGCAGTCCTACGAGCTGCACACCCATGTTAACGACGACGAATCGAAGGCAACACTTCTCTTTTTTGCGTTTTTTCACAATGGTCGACAAAAGAAGCCACTTTCCTGATGTCTATAAACCCTTCAAAGGAAAAGCAAATACTCCGTAACCACCAGTATGCTAAAACGACTACCAATTACGCGAAATAATTTCGATAAGTTAGATCACTTCCATGAAATGGGAGCCTCTACTCATAACAGTAATAGCAACAATAATAATTGCTTAGATCACTTCCATGAAATGGGAGCCTCTACTCATAACAGTAATAGCAACAATAATAATTGCGAAGATGAATTAATTAAACGCAAACCACATGTTCCAACCCAAAGAGCAGAGAACTATCTAAGAGATCATAATACTTGATTATGCTTAAGGATCATACCTAGCATGCAGCAGTCTGCGGACGACCATATTCATTTGTGATACCACCATGCATCTTAGCCACTCAACCCACTCCCAGATTTACTAATGTGGTTCATAAAGCCACTACAGAATCTAGTGTGAGAATCAATGTGAAGCTCTATCTTGGAACATAATGGAGATAAAAAAACCCATAATTATTTGAAAATGCTTGATAATGGTAAGGACAATGTACAAGTTGTTATTTATTTGAAAAGAGTCAGAACTTACAATAAATGGCAAATTCTGCTCATCATGAACGAACTTACCAACATATGAACAAATATCATGAATGTCACAAGTGGCAGTGTTTTGACCCTCACTCCCCATAGGAAATGGAGGGCACAAAAACACCTTTCATCTATAAAATTTCAACATATGAATAAGAACAAGAACGACACTGCCATTTACAAGAGAAAATACATGCAAAAAAGAAGGTAAAAAAAAGAATATAATTGCTCTAATTTACACTTAAACATTAAACCACCCCATTTTTCAATTGCACGGGAGAAAATTTTTTCATTCTTGAGAACTACTTTGATTGTCTTCATTGAGATCCGACTGAGACCTGCTAGGTATAATGGTAGGAGACGTCCACTGATCAGGGACCATGAGAAAATAAGCAGACATGGCCTTTCTAAAACGTTTTTTATATTGCTTGGGTGATATAACAGTAGGAGACGAATTTTTCGTCCCACCCAATATGACTGAAGCTTTCACCCACGTCTCAAGGTGCTTGTCCCATGTGTACTGCCTCATGAAATCTATGATACCTAAAACCAATTCATGTTTCTCCTCGTCCACTCCCACCAGCAATGAATAATCCATCACATCAATCGACTGCAACAAGCAACACCAATTTGAAATGTTAGTCTGACATACACAATAAAACCCCACCACCACTAATCACACACCAATATTTTCGGCAAAAAGCCACAAACAGACGTAGATTAACAGAGGATACTGCCACGTTCAAGTCAGGATGTCCTTTCTCAACGTAGCAATTACAGATCGTGTTGTCATTCGGTAGGGCTCCTTCATTTTGCATGCAAGACACTTAACATAAGTAGGTGATATAAAAATGAATAATAATCAACCAAAACAAGCTAATGCAAGTATATAGCCGAAGTTGGCTAGGACTACAACCTGTTTGTGGATTTAAATACTTAAAACAGAAGTTAAATTAGACTCTGTCCTTATCAACATACTTGAGCCACTCGCATTAGTCAGGTAGCCAACATTTCTTTTCAAACTCGTGACCTAATATATAAGTTAAGAATGTAACCAACGCCAAAGAAATCTTCTCTTTAGACCATGAAATAAACTTCATTTTCCTAATCTTGAACAAGAGTTACACATATTAATACCCAAAAACCATCAAGACTTCTGACCCTGCTAAATATTCTAGTCTCCAGGGCACAAAACTAACTCCTATATAAGGATTGGTGGAGGTTGCTCTTACATTTGCAGCCATACCTTGCTCTTGTGGAAGATTGTTTCCATGACTCACTAACAATAATTTTAAAATATTAACACAAGTTAACACAGCAAGTAGCTCATCCCAAAGAGTAATTCACCGGTTGATATGAATGATTTTAATTGCCAGCTAACATAGACAACATGCAACACAACAATTTAATTTCCATACATAACCATTTTAAAAAGCAGAGAAGTTGGGCAACTAGATGCCAGCATTTCCAATGCTTACCGCAAGAAATGAAGTATCATTCCAGACAGCTCTCTCCAGTAACCTCTTTGCTTTGTTGCCCACAAAAATAGGAGAAGTTGGCATTGATTCAATTAAATTTTGATCTAAGAGGACTTTATTTGATCCACTGGAGTCTGGGTTATAGCGTGATCGTGAAGACCCTTTCAGATCATAAAGCCTTGTCACATTCCGTTCAAACAGAAGATTTTCCATAACCAATACATCCATCCGCAATTCCTTCCCCCCTTTCAAATGCCTTGATGTAATCTTTTTATTCATAAAAAAGAAAATTAGAAGTTCTGTTTAACAACATAAAATCACATTAAACTGACAAGATACCATTTTAGAGCTAGTCAACAACATTGGAAAAAAAACATATGAATAACACAGTTCAAATGCTAGCGTAGTTCAAATGCTACTTATTCAAATTGAGAAGTACAACAAAGGCGAAGATGAAATTTAACTTCTGGAAGCTACCTGATAAATTCCCAAAATTTTGGCAAGACAAGTGGGAGATCCGGTACCAATCGACTCGGAAAGATACTTAAAATATTCTGGTGCAAACTTAATAAATGACTCCAACTCTGTCTTGGTTACTTGTTTTATGATAAACCTGTCATCCAGTGTTTTCGCAAAGAAGACATTGCTCTTTCCTCCCTGTGCCCCCCATTTTTTGCATCGGCTAAGAGATCTTACAAAATCAATCTCAGAAGGGCAGCTAATTCTCCTCAAGGCTTCAAATCTTTTTGCATAGTAACAAGTTACGCTGTATTTTACCTTGCCAAGAGGACCAGGATCAGTGAAGGCGACCCTTGAGTGTAATGCTTTTGTGTCGAAGATGGGATCCACAACCAAAGAGCTTCGGCTGGACAGGGACGGAAGAATATCTTCAGTCAAGCCAAAACTCTTAACAGATTCACTTGAAGTCTCGTCAAAGGATTGGCCATGATAAAAGCTGACAGAAGTTACAGAAGGTAAAGAAGGAAATGAATCAAAAGAGTTCAGTTTTTCTCTCTCGCCAGACATTTGAGAGTGGTAATCAGATGAAACCAAAACATATGCAATTATACTAGTTGGTTCATCATCATATATTGGAATGACTGTGTCATTAACACCCAGGGGAATAAACAGCCTTGCTCCTCCATAACGCCCCAAATCTTGAAACGAGGACACATAAACAGGATTATACTCTGCCAAGAACTCAAGCATTTGAGCATTTGATCGTAAAGAATTCTCATACGAGTAATAAAAACTCAGAAAAGGTGCTCCATTCAAATCTTTAAGATCCTGAACACAGTCACTCTCATCTGAAATCCTGGGTCCAGAAGTTTGGACTGCCTCAGCTTCTGCCTTAGAAAGATGTTCAGCATCAGCCAAAAGTAGGACAGGCTCTAACTGGATTGAGGATTCAGTAATTGGTGGGCCAGAAACTGGAATAAGGCCATTTTCAGGAGGCTTTGTAGGAGTCGTCTCACCTGTCCAAGCAGAATCTAATGTATCTGACAAACTCGTTATTACTGAAAACTGCCCCTCTGAAAGGGCCCTACGAACAGGGCCACCAGCCTCAACAGACTCAATTTGATCAATACTTCCTTTCAAATTATTAATATCCAACTCATCAACCCTTGTTTTAAATCCTACTGGTGATAACATAACTCTGAGATCACTATTCTTCTGTTCTAAAAGGGCTTCACCACTGGTCAAGCTTCTAGTCTTCAATGATGTACTCATTTTGGCAAGCTTTTCCACAGGTGTGGGTTTCTCCTTTTGTTTCAAGAAAGAATGGCCTAAATCTTCAGGTGAACCACTGGCCAAAATAGCAGCATATTTTAAGCGACAGTCCCACATGTATGAATACAAAATCAACTGCCTCCTTAACTTATTTATCTCTAAAATATCAAGAATGGGTTCTCCTTTCCTTGGTTCTCTGTCCAGCACTTTTTCAAGGTACTCCTACAAGCACGCATTTGCCAAGATATAAAAAATCAGAAAAAAATTAAATGCTTTAAAATATGGCATATGAAACTTATTAGTCCATGAAAGAGAGATCAGAAAGCCAGTTATATTAAGTAGAAAATCTAGTCGATCTCCAAACCAAAATTTTAATAAATGGACATAACAAATAAACTAGGCATGAATACATACTCTCCGCGTTAATTTAAAATAAGATTTACAATATCTACCAATTTTGGTCTCTCCCATATCAGTGGAAAATAAAAAATATATCAGGAAATTACCACGTAACAATATCTCATACCAACAAAATATAGAAAACCCTTTCCAGAAAATATAGTTTCCCGAAATTTTAAATTTTATTAGATATTGTTTAAAACATTGTAGAAACATCTTCATAGAGAACCATGTTATTTATTGTCTCAAAAATATAGCATAGAATATATTATAAATAAAATTATCTCATACAGAAATGTATTATTATTAAAAAATAAATCCAAATTCCTGTAAGATATTGAATATATCATGGTTTTGAGGCCATCTAGCCAAAATCAATAGTCAACATCATCAACCTTGATTTGGAAATATTTCATGGAGTAGCTATGCCTGACACATCCAAATTCATTCAATATTAGAATGATAAGTCTACAACATGAAAGAACGGTGATAATGGTAGAAAACATTAAAAAAAGATAGTACTCAATTGGCAAAGAAGATGATTAAAGTATGGTAGAAAACATTAAAAAAAGATAGTACTCAATTGGCAAAGAAGATGATTAAAGTAATCTTGCAGGATGTAGAGAGCGCTTATGAAAAGATGAAAACAGGGAATTAGAAGACGAAATTGACAAAATACTTGTCACGGTGTTTACGGCCATTGGATCACTAGGTAATCATGTCTTCAGTGAAATGAATAAAATTGTCAAAACACTGTCATCCAACCAAAACTAAATATGTAGAATGATGATACAAAATGCAAAGCATATTATTATTTATTTCCAAAGCATATTATTATTTATTAACAAATGGTGTTTTACTTATTAATATAACAACAATATGACACCAGTAAAAAACCCATAAGCCCATGAGACCCATAAACCCATCAATATTGAGATAGAATGCAATGAGTCCAATGTCTCTCTTCATTGCATATATGCCCAATGGCAATGAACAAATATGATCCCTAAGTGAAGAGGATGAAAAAAAATTAGTAAGATTCAAAATGATTAAACAAGAGAGTCAAGAGCAAGGTCACTTTACAACATCCAAAGGAGCAGACAGATCTGTTAACAAATAAAGTGCTCGTACTAAAAAGGAGTTTGCAAGTAGAAATCATCACCTCAAATTCATGCTTTTCTTTCTGCAATAGTTTTTCTAGTTCTACCCTATGGCGTCGTGATTCAGGGGGTTCTACTGAATTCATGTTGTGCATAGCATCAATGCCGCTTTCTGCTTTTCTTTCTGAAATTTTGTTCAACGCGTTGAGTACTTCACTGAAGAAAAACTCAGCCTTTACAACAACCTATCAACCATGTAGGAAACACTTGTTAATTAAGTTGGCTATCAAAATGTGGAATGGAAATTCTAAGAGAAATTTTTGGGTAAGTCCAAACTGTAAACCTCCTCTGCTTCTTTCTTAATCCATTCCTGAGGTTGGTAATTGAAATCAAGTTTAGATGGAGGAAGATAAACAGAATGAACATCAATAGATGCATATCTGAAGCAAGCAACCATGTTCCCGAACCTGAACAAAAAAGAATCATGAAGTTGAGGAAAATATATGATGGCTAAACCAGGTAATGAGTTTGTAAAAGTATATATTACTTGGTTCCCTTTCCTAACACCTTGAGTTTATAGGCAAATTGGTTAAACCATTAAATTTACATGCTATTAAAGACATGTTGTGTGGCTCAAATCCAGCAAGTGGTACCAATGGAAAATCTGCCCCCATATTTGCCCACGGCTAAGCAAGGAAACTTTGCTTGCATGTAAAGGGGAGTGTTAAAGTAAATATTATTTGGTTCCCTCTATTAACAAGTTGAGCTCTTAGGCAAGGAAACCAAATAATATTTACTTTAACCACTCATGTGCAAGCAAAGTTTAACGGCTTCGCACATCAACAAACATGGGACAAGTTACCCATTGTGACCTCTTGTAGGATTCAAACCCAGCCCTAGCTCTCATAGCATGTAGGCTTAAATGGTTTAACCACTTTGCCTAAACCTCAACCCATTAAGAAAGGGAACAAATTAATATTTACTTGAACAGGTTTTCAGACATCCTTAAAAAAAGGTAAAAAAATTCTGAAATAAGTATTTAATAAAAAGAATACCCATAAAAACGCAGGCAGTCTCGGTGTAAGGAATGACCACAGCTCGCCACCCTGCTCGCAGCAGCATGATTAGAAAAGCTTAGTTCCAAGAACTTGCCAAAAGATAAACCCCATGCAGCATCAGACATCACAATTCTTCGGGTTGCTGGTGGGAAACCATTAGTCCGAGGACACTTTAAACACCTATGCCACATCCAGATCTTGCCATCATGTTGCCCAGGTAGAAGCAGCTCTGGCAGCTTCTTAACAGATATTGTAAGGCTACCTTGGCGATGTGTGTAACAGTGAACATGGGCCTCCGTAGGCTTGTCACAGGAATTGCAGCGAAAACTCTGAAATAAGTTGTTTCAGCACTTAATAATGAGCACACATGTCATATTTAGAACATTCCATTATAAAATTGTGAGGATAAAAGTGACAAATAGGATATCTACCTACAAGTTTCTTCAATTGATCTACTAACTTTTTTTATAGTTTTTTGAAATAAGATGTGTAATAGTGAACATGGGCCTCTATAGGCTCGTCACATGAATTGTGGCGAAAACTCTGAAATAAGTTGTTTCAGCACTTAATAATGAGCACACACGTCATTTTAGAACATTCCATTATAAAATTCTGGGGATAAAAGTGACAAATAGGATATCTACCTACAAGTTTCTTCAATTGATCTACTAATTTTTTTTATAGTTTTTTGAAATAAGATTGAATAAGATAACAAAAAGTGAAATAAGGTCTAGCAGTTCAAAAATGAAAGTAGAAGAATCTCTAAGATAAACAATTGCATAAGGAGGTCATTTAAAATAATATTGAGAAATGTCACAGTAAAATAAAATTTACACACAGTCTTCTCATCAGATTTCCTTTACTAGACAAGGTATCAGATATAAAATAATCACTACAAAATCAAGTATTTCACTTGACTACCAGATTCGCATAATTACAAACAGATATATTTATGCATGCAACCAGGTATGACTCTTAAAGAAGTGCACAATCCACAAGGAGACTCTTGAATTATCATATTAACCTGTATTACCAAATTTTAAATAAAGGAGGGAATAGAGAAATTTAACCTGATCAAATAGATGGTCCCGCAAATATCTCCCAAGAGGCTTATCAAAGCTTCCATAATATTTAATTCGAAATAGATGAGCTCGCTCACAAACTGTTCCTTTCCACACACATCGAGTTGATAAGGACACCAAAATACTTTGATGGTCTGAGGGAGATGGTGGGAACTCTTCCATTTGAGACATGACATTCTTGACTTCTTGCTGCTGTTGACTTACGTCAGAAGTAACTAACTGATTCCTGGAGTCAGCACCGTCATTAGCAACAACCATTGTGGTATCAATCCCTAATTCTTCGTCATGCCCATATTGCCTGTTATTTTGGTTCTCCATTTCAGATGTATTTTTTCCTTGAAATCTAGTTACATCCTCAACAGAACTTGAAGAAGTATTTTTCATGCCCATCGTACATCTAATGTCACCATTCTCAGTACAAAATTGCTTCGGGTTGGAGGAGGAAGGAGAAGTTGCACTAGTACTAGAACTCGAATCAAATTTCTGTATATTGGAACCTTTCAATATTACCGTCTCAATTTTATCAGGAGAATGCTCAGGAAGGTCGCGAATCGAAATCCTCGAGCTGGCTCTTGATATTGGTTGGCTAGATGGCAAACTTGTAAATCCAGGTATAGTAGAAATGGACCTATCAATGCTAGAGGCTTTATCAGGCAATGCAACGGTTATTGGGGACTGTAAAGGCAATTCGGGTAATGAGGCCCCTTCATCAGCAAGAAATGAGGTCTCCAAAGCCAAGTGATAAGCAGCAAAAATTCCATACTGAACAACATGCTTCACCTTCTTTAGCTCATCTCCATTAGCGCCTTTCAATAAAATCTGGCGGTAGTGAAAGTCAACATTTTTCAAACGGCAAAATAAGCTGAACAAGTAAATATTAAGTTCAAAGAGTATCTCAACTTACGGTACATCCCAAAGGCTTGGGGCAGCCTTCAAAAAACATCAAAGTCTTTACCAACTTTTTCCCATCTTGACCAGCACTCCCATGCTCTTCAACATACTTCTCCACATGAAAATTTTCACAGTGGCCTAGCTTCTGAGAGGACACATGATCAATGGAGGGGACAATCTGTGCTCCAGTACAACGGGCTATACGCTCCAAAAGTGGCCTCTTGATGTTAAGCACAAGAGATATATCTTTGGCAAGGAGATACTCCTGGGCATACCGAGACACGGCCTTTTCCACCAAAAGAACATGTGGATGGTGAGCATCTATCTTTGCAACAGCCATTTTCAAATGGTCCATTTCCTATGCAAATTAAGACAATTTTGAAGTGTCCGAGCAAGTCAAAAATTAAATAAGTAGCACGAGTAAATCTTCTTAGCTTACCTGTTGCAATAAGGTGTCAAAACTTGATAAAAGATTTGACACTCTTTGATATTCTAGGGCTCCACCAAGGATCAGAAATCGAGGGTTCCTAATTTTTGCAGTCATGCGCCTGTGCGCAACATTCTTCTTGCAAACTACTCCTTTCACAACTTCACTGAAACGGAGACCAAAAGTCCATAAGAAAAACACACATTCTTTATCAGACATCTAACAGAAACTTATTTGTTGTTGCCATTAGGAACCTAAAAATAACATATACCATATTAGTTTTACCTATCTTTGCGTCGGCCACAAGCAACACACTTAACCTTCACGTAACCACCTGGATCCATTCCACCTCCCTTGCTCATGTCTGGCTTAAGGAGGGTCGCAGCTTCCCATGACAAAAATGTGATTATATCCAACCAGCTCTCATTGTCTTCATCATCATCTGCAGGCAGGTTCTCCACCTGCAGAAGTTGAGCAACTAATGCCCTAAAATGCCCTTCTACAACATTTTTCATGGCCTTATGATGCTCCTCACTTGACCTGTCCTTGCATCGATACTCTCCCTTCCCAAAGCTGCCAGAAGATCTGAATGATTTCCATTCTCCTGGAGCATCTTCTTCATCATCGTCATCAAAAATTACCTGTTCTCTATCCTCTTCTTCATCTTCTGGATCAGGAGGCAACCAAAGCAATCCATTATTCTCAAAATCTACTGGCTCCGACTCTGAGCTGTCCAGACCATACATAGAGGAGGCAACATCAATGTTCTCTCCAGAATAATGAATTTTAGTATCTCCTACATATTTTTCCAACACGGTGGAATCTTGGGAATTAAGGTCCTCGTGTGTAATAGAGCCAGGGTCCTTGGAATCAAGGTTATCCAATGCTCGAATGATTTTCTGAGATCTGTAATCATTTTCGTGATCATTGTACTGGACTTGGTCATAATATTGAATTTGTTGCTCAAAATGCCTTCTCTCTGAGTCTGATTGGCAGACACCAAAGTCATCATCTTCATCATCACTTCTGCAAAATGAAACATAAAAATTTGTTGGATTATCTTTAGCCAAGTAAAAGATAAAGGATATGCT